>JBBPBX010003106.1:34536-76554 GCA_038048925.1 Garcialebias charrua | reverse complement strand
GGGGGGGGGGGGTACCCCCTTCAGAGGTGTGAAATACTCCCCAGGTGTGAAGTCTCTACAGGTGACTGCAGTCCAAAGATATTCTGCACTAACGACAGATACAACAAATACCAGAGTGCCGAGTGTTCCTGTGCTACTGAGGCTTTTCAGCATGCAGGAGCAAACCACCAACATCCTCGGTCCAAAGGAGCGTTTCTGTACTCACCAGTTTGGATGTACCGTAACTGTGATCCTGCAGCTGAGCCCGGCGTCAGGGTTGCCAGATAATTTGTTCTGATTAATCCGCTTCCAGAGGTGGTTCCTGTGTGAACAGGACTTTAACATATATTTAATGTATTCAGTTAAACATAAAGAACAGAAGCATGAGCAATATTTGAACGATGAAGACGCCACTTGCAGCTAAAGATGTCGTTTGCAACCATTCAGTGTTAAACATGAAGAACCTGCAGGCTGATAAAACTGACATGAAAACATTCAATCAGGCGTGCACGTGACTCTGCACGTTATCTGTGGACGGCAAACGGAAGAAAACTCCAAATAACTTTATCCAGTCTTTGGTGGATAAATAGCCGTGAGTTGACTGATGGTCCAAAATACGAGTGCTTTGGTTTTTGTGAGGTCACCCCTTGGAAGACGTTATGTGAAATAATCAGCCACATTTTTATTTATGTGCGTGTTCTTATTTATACATTTGTTTGGGAGCAGTTCAACTCACAGAAGCAGAACATTCTCTCAGACGGCGGAGTCCCGCCTCTCACCTTGTATGACAAAATAGTTTTATTTTGGATGCAAAAAGTAAAAACTCACGTAATTTGCACAAATAAACGTTTAATCTGGAAGAAGCCATTTCGCATGCATGCAGGCTGCAGCACCGGACGCTCCGGCTGCAGCAGCTGACTGACGTCCCAAAGCAGGATGTCAATAACAGGCTCCTGCAGCTCGCTCAAACCTCCGGGTCTGTACTAGAAGAAAACAAAAGAAAGAAACTTTCTACTATAAGTACAGTAATAATAAAAATAAAGAAAATAAGTTTTAAGAAAAAATAAATAAATAAAAAATAAGTGTAAGTGCGAATTTGACTGAAAACAAAACCTCAGTTTCTGGGTCTGAAGGGCCCGGCGGGCTGCAGGGTCTTGGGACACTGTTGTGAAGTTAACGGGTCCTCCAGGTCGCTGAAGACATCCCACATGTTGAGATATCCAAATGTTAAATTCTCATTGGTGTCTGATGAGCATGTTGGGTTTGTGTTCCTGTTAGGAGACCAGCGGCAGGATGAGAAAGTCCAGCAGGATGAGAAAGATCCAGATCAGAAGAAACTGATCCTCCAGTTGGAGGGACAGCGTTGGGTGGTGAGTGACAGGTTTTGAACAAACCCTTCTCCAGGATGTTGGTGTGTTAAGAAACCCTTCCTGCAGGACTTTCCCCGGGAGCTGCAGTGGATGACCTACCTGCAGGAGTGGCACGTCCAGGGGACGAGGATCCGACAGCTCCCCGACTACCTGACCCTGTTCACCCAGCTCACCGTACTGGAAACTCCTAAAAACACCATCGCTGAGCTGCCGCCGGAGATCGGTGAGGCTGAGACCAGATACCTGACGTGACCTCGTTCCTTGCCATCTGTCCTTCGATCAGAGGAAACAGTTCGAACCTTCTAACCTCTGTCTGCGTCTCCAGGTAAACTGACGGAGCTCAGGGTGCTGAACCTCAGCTACAACCGTTTGTCCAGAGTCCCTCCAGAGCTCGGGGGCTGCGAGAAGCTGGAGAGACTGGAACTGGCTGGAAACCACAACCTGTCCGAGCTGCCCTTTGAGGTGAGACGGTTTCTGAGGGGACCTGGTCCAGGTTTCTGGGTCATTGTTTGGGCAAACAATCAGAATCAGAAGAAACTTTATCGTCATTGCACAGTGAAGTACAGCGAGCTTACGTTTGGTACAGCCGTCCTGAAGATGGACAGAGGTGTACTGGGGCTGCAGCTTCTAGAAGCGCTGCCCTTATTGCTTGGACAGAAAAAGGGAAGACACATAAGGAGAGAGGTATAAAAAAGATCTCTCACGTCGTGCCCTGGTATCAAAAATACAGACAACACATGCATGGACGACAAGACGCTATGATTTGTCCATGAGCGCTTCCAGATAGTTTCCATAGTCCTGGTAAGATGTTACAGTGTCTCTCAGCCGCATGTCTGATACATGTTCACAGAAGTTCTGTGGGGTGTGGACAGAGCAGAGCTTCTTTATTTACATATCCACCAGGAGTCATTTGAGATAAGTTGACCTTCCAAGGCCAAGCGGGGAGGCCAGATTCAGATAAACAGCAGTTTGAGGACTCTGGTTCCTGTCTACCTTCAGTTCTGAAGGATGGTGAATCCAAAGAGCCAGATTTGTGGACAATCCGTCGGTCTGTGCTTCGATAGCTTTTTTCCAGGGTTGAATCCATCATGCCCGCAAGTTCCAGGGAGGTCGCAACGCATGAGTCTGAGAGCTCGAAGCACAAATTAATTCTTCATGATGATGGCAGCTTTACCAATGGCCGAAACTGCTGCCGACGTCAAGTGGGACTAAACCCAACACGTCACTGACGGTTGTTTTACATCGAAGCTTGGCAGGGCAGGTAGTTTAGTCTCACGTCATGGTGATGTCATTGTGTCACATGGTGATGATGTCATTGCATTGTCTCCAGCTCAGCAGCTTGAAGCAGCTGGTCCACCTGGACATTGCGGAGAACAGGTTTATCTCAATCCCCATCTGCACCTTGAGGATGACCAGCCTGCAGCTTCTGGATCTGAGCAACAACCACCTGACCGACCTGCCGCAGGACATGGACAGGTAACCGATGACGTCATCACACCTGGACGCGAACAGAGCAGGTGTTCTCCTAGCTTCATCTGTAAAATGTGAATGAAAGATGCAGACTTTGGTTGTGTCCTCAGGTTGGAGCAGCTCATGTCTTTGTACGTCCACAAGAACAACTTGCAGTACCTCCCTCTGTGTCTCACCAACATCTCCACCCTCAGGATGGTCGTGGTCAGCGGTGATGAGCTCACCTGCGTCCCCACTAAACTGTGCAACAACCCAGACATCAAGTACATCAACACAGAACCCAGAGGGTTTCTCAGAATGCTGCTCATCTGAAGAGACAGAGGTTCTCACTGGACTGTCCTCACGGTTCCTGATGTTCCCACAGGTTTATCCGTCTGTACGACAACTCTTCCAGCGAAAAGAAGAGGAAGAAGAAAAGGGAAGAGGAGAAGAAAAAGAAGGAAAGGAGAAAATGGAGGGAGCAGGAGGAGGAGGTGAAGGACAGCAGAGAGAAAGAGTTCATGGAGGCGTACATCAGCTCGCTGAAGGACCGAGGTGAGACTCAGAAACAAGCAGCTTGTTGTTATCACCCACCACCATAAGAAGTGTGTGCGTCTGTTGTTAGCAAAATATCATAGGAGCCACTGAAAAGATTGAAACTCTACAGGGTGATTTGATAAAACTTCCTGGCAGGGAAGTGAAAGTTTTTTTTTTTTTTTCCTTTTCTTAAACCTTTTGTATTTTCCACGTTTTACAAATACAGGTAGTCCCCGACTTACGAGCACTCTTACTTACGAGGTCCCGGACTTACGAGTATGCATCTCATAAAAAAAATAAAATATATATATTTTTTTATAAATGAATACATGTACAGTACTGTACAGTCACCAAGCACTTAGCCTATCCTAACAGTTTTTAAAGATGAAGGAGTGAGTTGAATTGTCTCCCTTTCACATAAAGGGAGCTAGCTCCCTTTATGGGAATGGAGCCTGCAGGGAGGAGGGAGACAATTCAACTGACTCCTTAACTGTGTTAGGATAGGCTAAGTGCTTGGTGACTGTACAGTACTGTACATTTATCTATTTATAAATAAAAAACAATAAAAATACTGTATATACAGTACTGTATATTTTTAATAAATAGATAAATGTACAGTACTGTACAGTCACCAAGCACTTAGCCTATCCTAACACAGTTTTTAAAGATGAAGGAGTCAGTTGAATTGTCTCCCTCCTCCCTGCAGGCTCCATTCCCATAAAGGGAGACAATTCAACTTATTCCTTCATCTTTAAAAACTGTGTTAGGATAGGCTAAGTGCTTGGTGACTGTCCAGTACTGTACATGTATTCATTTATAAAAAAAATATTATTATTTTTTTTTACTATGTGATCCTACTTACGAATGTTTGACATACGAGCGCCCCCTAGGGACGGAACTCGCTCGTAAGTCGGGGACTACCTGTAAATAGATGCCACTCATGCGAGAGGCACCAAGAACTTGTTTTATGGGCAAACTCAGGATATATTTTAATAAAATAAGTCAAAGGTCATGGTTCTGAGCAACATAATTTATAAAGTGAAACGGGCCCAAACATGGAGCCCTGTGGTTCCTCTGATCAGATGTTTCTTGTTACAGATGTTTGAGAGGAAAGTAAAACTTATAACTTAGATCTTCAGAATAATTAACAAGATGCAGACTCTGAACGTGTCCCAATTCATTTTTGAACATTTCCCGCTCATTTTAACCAGCTGACATTTTGTTTGTCCCAAACCAGACACCGTCCCCTTCTCCACCACCAAGGTGTCCATCTCCTGCCTGCTGTGAGGAAGAGGATGAAGGTCTGACACTGTCGCTCAGTGATGATGGCACAGAGCATGTTGAGAACAAAGCGGCAGCTAGTTTGTAAGTGCTAACATGCCAACAGATGCTAACTGCACGAAGTCGTCCAGAAGGTTCCTTCAACGTTTGTTTAAAATAATAATAAAAAAATTAAAATAAAGTTTTTCTTGGAGATAAAAGAGTCATAAAAAACGTATAAATCATATTTCAAATCCAGTTTGTCTTCATCAAAACTGAAATGGCCAGTTAAAAGTTTTGATTAACGCTAAAAATAATTTATGACATAAATGTTAAGTTAGAATCTTTGAATTTAAGCTACAATTAGATCAAACGTTGCGCGTTTAATAAAACATCTGCAGTAATTTACAACGATCTAAACAGATGTGTGGAAAAATGTTAATTAAAAATAAGCACCTGAAAATGAAACTGAGTAAAAATAAAAAATAAAGAGGTTTAAATTTCAGAAACTCCAGAGAAATTTTTTTAATGTCTTTATTTTTACGTTTATCATTTCATATCATATCTGATCATTTTCTGCAAACGTTTCCTTTGAAGACATTTTAAGATGAATTGGAGGTTCCTGCAGAGTTTTGTGACCAAATAAAGGAAAAATCATTTAATTGTTTTTAGCAACATTTACTGATTGTTGTGTAAATAGTTTTAGTTTTTTTTATTATTTGTGCTGAAGGATTGACTGATAAAAAATGTTATTTATACAATAAAACGTGTAAAGTGTGTTATTTTTAGTGGAGTTTGTTCAAAAACTGGAAATAAAAATTACATTTTTACTGAAAGTTTTATTTTTTTTGTGTTTTAACCTTTTTTCTTGACAGCAATACCCTTCCATATTTTTCATTTTGTTTTTTAACTAAAGTTGCTTTTAAGACCTAAGGGCGAGGCATAGCTCCGCGCTAGCGCGAGGCCACGCCGTGCCACGCTTGAGCGAGCGCCGCGGCACAAGCCTTTGAACGTTCGCACGAACACGCCAAGCTCAAATTTTACGACCGCTCACGCGCGCGCGGTGTCTCTCAATAAACTGCCCTGGTGGCGGACTGTTTTGTGTGACACACAAATTAATTAAATTCCTCTTCTTCATCGCTGATCTGGACTTTTCTTTTGTTTTTTTGCCAAAAGTCAAGTGATCGCTTGAAGCGGTCACCATTCACTTCCTCCTCCGATGAGGAGGAATGAATGAACTTGTTCTCAGACCCGACCTGTCAATCAAATCAGTAGGCTGTCAGCAAATGACCAATCAGCGACCTCAATTTGTCCCGTAGCTAAACGCTCCGCCCTGCTTCTGCTCAAATGACATCAAGTATTTGGAGCGAAAACGTTGGAGCCACAGGCTGCTTCACGCTGTGCTCTGCTGTGAACACCCCACGCGCAGCGCGGTCCAGCGCCACGCGCAGCGCGCGCGCGTGGCGCGGTCCAGCGCGGAGCTCTGCCTCGCCCTTTAGAGGTAAAACAATCTTCAGATGCTTCATTGTTTTTATTTTATTTTTAGTGGATGAAACTTGAGCTGGAACACAACGAAGACGAAGAACGAGATTTTAAAATTCAATTGTTTAAAGAGGACCACATATTCAAAATTCACTTTTTAATGGTTTTTTTACTCAACTTTGGGTATTTACTTAATAAAAAAACAGTCCTAAGGCCAAAAAAATGCACCCAGTGGTTTATTTACTCTAAGTAGATTTATTTATCTTTGATAAATACACTTCGTTTCCCACTTCCTGCGGTTTGTGACGTCACAAACCGCAGCCAACCACCTCAAACCTGAGTCCAGCCCCTCACCTAGCAACCCCTGGTTAGGCTCAACCCACTTCTGTATTAAACACATGACTGTTGTTTTTCATGATTTCATCTCATCTTTTGTTTATATGTTCTTAATTTCATGTGTACAGCACTTTGTTGCAGCTGTGTTTTTTTTAAATGGCTTTATAAATAAAGTATAATTGTTATTTTTATGTTTTAGTTCAATTTTTAGTGTATTTGCGATCGCTCCCAACGCGCAGCCGGCAAAAATTAAACGAGCGGACCCCCGGCGTAGGGACCGGCGGCAACGGGACCCTCTTCTGGCGCGATGGAGCGGAGCTTCAACTGTACAGCCTCGCAGCAGCGAGGACCTTCTCCTTACGGATTAATTTACGGGAGACACTTGGTGAACTTTGTGTTGTCTTGACTGGAACAGCGATAACTCCCAAAATCGCCGCGTGCAACGAGCGGAGCTGGCGAACACCGGAAGAGGAACAAGCTAACATTAGCATCGGATTCGGGTGGTCTCATGCTAAAAGGAGCAGCAAATTGCGGCGCGCTCAGACGGGTTTCGGTAAGTTATCTTAAGCTAGCACTAACAGTAAGTCAAATGAGTAATAAAAAAAGAGCTAATTTTAAAACAACAACACATTACAGATACTGGCTGTTACAGAGGGCGTAAACAGATCTTTGAAGGGCGTGGACTTCAGAACTCAGTATCAGAAACCGGTCGTTCAAAACGAAAGTTAAAAATGGCAGAATTAAAAACTGCAATCCGCTTTTGACATCATCCAGTCAGATTTGTTCCGTCTCAAACTTGTCCTAAATGCTGATAAAACAAAAGGGATGTTTTTTTCAAATAGGAAGTCGGTCCCAGCAGATCTTCCTCTGATTTTATCTTCAAATGGTGTCCCTATTGAGTTTGTTGATTCCTATAAATATCTGGGTATCCTGATCGATTCACATCTCTCTTTTAAACTCCACGTGGAAAACCTAGTGAAGAAACTGAAAGTTAAACTGGGTTTCTTTTTCAGAAACAGATCATGTCTATCACTGAATGTTAGGAAACGCCTTGTATCTGTGACTTTCCTTCCCTCCATTGATTACGGTGACATTCTCTACATGAATGCTCCTACAAGCACCCTGCGGATGTTGGATGTTGTCTATCATGGTGCACTAAGATTCATAACTGGTTGTGATTATCGTACCCACCACTGCACCCTGTATTCACTGGTTAACTGGACATCATTAACCTCACGCAGACTCTTCCACTGGTACATTTTCATCTTTAAATCACTTCTTGGTCTGCTGCCCTCATACATCTCCTCCTACATGTCTTTGCGTGAGTGCAGCTACAGTGTGCGCTCTCAGGACATGATTACCTGCAGTGTTCCGTCAGTGAGGACTGAACTTGGAAAAAGGGCCTTCTCCTACTCTGCTCCTGCTTCATGGAATATCTTACAAAAAGATCTGAAGCTCTCGACCTTGACTTCTCTAAATGGTTTTCAGAATCTGTTGGAATCCTGGCAAAAACCAATGCAGATTTGTTCCTGTCTTTGATTTTATACGTCTACCTTATAATGTTTTGCTAGTTTTTTGATACTTTGTTAAAAAAAAAAAAAAAAAACTTTCTTTTGTTTTTTTCTCTCTTTTGTTTTCTATTGTTTATTGTTTGTTTGTTTATTGTTTATTGTTTAAGGAAATTCTACCACTGCTGTTCATTGTTCTTTAGTTTTAGCAGGTCGCTTTCGTAAATGAGCCCATGAGGTTCAAAAGATTTACCTGACTAAATAAAGGTTGAATGAATGAAAAAAAAAGGGTATAATTGATTATCTAAGAATTATTTTGTGTATTAAAATGAATTAATATTGTCAAGATAGCACACAGACATAACATAAAAATTTTTAAAGACCTATATGTGGTCTCCTTTAAAAACTATTTATGCACCATTTATGCATGGTGTGGTGGACAGAAAGACTGCTCAAAGAATCCACATGAATTATTAAATATTTTCTTTAAAGTCTAATTTTCAGGCTCGGTTTCCACTGTTTCAGAGAAAATCTGAAACCAAATGAGCCACATCTGCTCTGCAGAGCCTGAAGGAACCTGGAAGAGCTTCCAGAAACCTGCAGGGTCTGCAAGGAATAAAACACATCGAAAGCAAAACAGAAGAACGAGTTTCACATATAAACACTTTTTACTTGTTTCCAGAGTTCAGAGAAAGTCAACAACAAAACTTGAAACGAACCGAAGGTCTTTAAAACGCAGACGTCTTTATTGTTTTTAGACATGATTCCAAACGGTTGTTCAGAAAACGTGGACAGACGGTGGAGACGCCGCTCAGCGTCTCGTCTATAAAACCAGACGGTGAGGCGTGGAGGCACGTTCAGAGAAATAAAGTGCAGCGCGCGGTGGATGCTCTGCACCACCGACACCGGAGGAGGACCGTTTGCTCCTCCGGTTGTCATGGAAACCAGCAGCTAACCTGAAGCTGCTCTCACCTGTTCAGTAACGACTTCAGCAGCTCGATCAGTCCAACCTGCTGCTGCTTAAACTTTATTTTAAGCTAAAATAATAAAACAAAGCCTGGATATTTTCTGATTCAAGTCTCTAAAAAGAGACAATTTGCAGCTTTTCAAACTGAACAGATGTTAAAACGTCTTTCTGACGGTTTAAAGTATAAAACGAAAACTGTTTTACTAACAATGAAGCAGATTTATCTGCATTAAACTTATAAGCACACTAATTATTTAATTATCTGTCAGATGTGGTGAAAAAAGCTGCAAACGGTCCGATCTGAAAAACTGAATATCAGTAAATAAAAATCCTGATCGGGAAATAAAAACGAAACCGATCAGGAGACGAACGTGATGAAATGATCAGTAACGACTGCAAATGAAATGGGCTCTCTCTGGGGCGTTTAAACAGAACCGTCGGGGCAGGTCCATGTGACGGTGCTGGATAAAGCATCATCCTCCTCGGTACCGAGGTACTGCGGTCGTGTCAGAGAAACTCAAAATATGAGCTAAAAAATAAAAAATGGCCGACATCATCTGATGAAAGTTTTGGTTCTGTTCAACGTCCAGGAATAACTCTTGAAACGATCAGTCCATCTTCAACAGAACCCTTCATCTTTAATCTGCAGACCGTCAGAAGGTTGTTACCATGGCAACAGCATCCTCCTGCTGTAACCACGGCAACACGATTGTCTCTGAAGTTTTTACAAGAATGATCTGGTCTGATGCAGTAAACAGGAGTGGACAACAGTTGCAAGAAAATAAAAACAAAATGGCACCGACACGAAGACGACCTGGTGGGTCGCACCCCGGCTGAGACGCTTTGGAACGAAGAGTTAAACAAATAAAAATAAAATGTGACCTTCAGGAGGAAGTTTCTAACGCAGAGGAATGTCGGAGTCTCAACAAACAAAAATAAAAAACCTCAAACTTTCGCTTCAGTAAATCCAAATAAAAAGCACCAAAATCTGTTGAAATAACATCTGGAAATACATTCAGTTGTCATGGTAACAAGGACCAGGACGTGACAAACTCCTGGACATGAAACATCCCACAGTTCCGAGCGGTTTGGTCCCCCGCCCCTCCTCGCGCTAACGATGGGTTGGAACCACCGAGCAAAGACTTTTGGTTCTGCAGGAGCCCGGCTCGGTCCGGGTTCTGTTACAGAGGCAGAGGGGGAGCGTTGGACGCACTGAACAACAGAAACTCTGGATCAGACAGTCCGAGTGTGATCGACACTAACGAGACGAGAATTAGTGCCGCCATTTTGTAAGGAGCTCCGTGAAGCGCCGTCAGTCTTCTGCTGACATCAGAAACATCAGATAAAAAAATAATCTGTGAAATAATTTAATGTTTGTCATTAACGGTTCTAATTAGTGAGACCAAAACTTCAACATCTGTTACGTTTCACCGGTGAGTTTTAAGTCATATTAGTTCCTAAATGAAACGTGACAGTTTCAGTTGTCGTCTTGTCCGCGGTGCTGACCATCATAAAATATGAATGAAACAATGTTTTGATATAAATGTTTACCTTCCAGAAACACGAGTAATGATGTTCATGGTTTCAGTTCAGAATCAAGTGGGTCAGGCCACAAACATTTAATTTATCTTAATAAACTTTATGACGCTCGGCTGTGACTCTAGAACCATATTTTATACGGTTTCGTTAACCGGATTCACAACGCTGACATTTTAATTTGACCCGGCGTCAAAAGTCTGTTTCAAATGAAGCTCGTTCTGTCGCCTGCTTTAAGTAAAATCATCTTGTTTCTATAAACCGATGACTCAGCAGCTCCTTAATGTGTGGCTTCCACATGTAAACACTACAGAGTGACGCAGGCAGCACCTAGCAAGATGGCGGCCATAAACCTCAGCGAGCAGTCGGTGGCTGATCCAGTGTTTCTCTAGTTCAGTGGTTTGACCTCCTGAGACCCAAAATACGAAGGTTCTGTGAGATTCTGGTGGGACCGGACCTGTGGCTGTGCTGGGGGCGGGGCGTAAACGTTCTCCAGTGAAACGCTCTGAATGAGTAACAACAGGCAGCAGGTGAATAAATAATCCTCCGTCAGTCACGGTCAGCTGTTGGGCTCTGACCGTCGAAGCCCTTTGGTTCTGCTCACCTGAGGAACGTGCTGCGAAGGAACAGGAAGTTCCTCCCACACCAACAAACGGCACACGGCGCTCTGATTGGCCAGTGCTCGGTCACATGCTCGTGTCCTGCAGGAGCGGCTCGATGTCCTCCGGGTCGCTGGTGGGCGTGGTCAGAGAGCTGCCGTTCGGAGCGTGTGCGGCGGCGGCGCTGCTGCTGATGGCGGAGCAGCTATTGCTGTCGGTCGCTCGACGGTGCTCGGGGATGAAGATGGCGACGAAGACGGCGATGAGGACGGCGCACGCTCCGAACAGGAAGGGAGGACCCGGAATGACGGACTTCTGCCGACAGAACCCAAAACACAAATCTGAGAACAAAAACGGACATTTATGAACTCCTCGTACTTTCCCTGGAATTTATTTGTAAATTATCACCAACCGCTTGTGTTAGCAAAATATCTCATGAACCACTGGACAGAGTTCAGTGGAACGTCAAGATGGCTGCCGCTGCTAACTCACCTCATGATTTACAGACACGGAGCTGGAGTTTGGGCTGGTAGTAGCTGAGAGTCATCACCAGATCAATAACGTTTTATTTCATCTTACACGTCAAGCATTAAAAACTGAGACTATTATAACTCTTTTCAACACATCTTGATTTAAAACTGAAAGGTGGTGGGCGACAACGACCACACCTTTAATTTATTATCTGCATCCGTTCAAAATAAAAGTGTTAGGCGTTTAAAAATCTTAAATCAAGTTTTGAGAACGAATTTGAGATTTTGAGCGTTCCGAGCCACCGTACTTCATTTATGAAAATAAATAAATAACTCCGTCTCCCAGAATAAAACACATCGATGTGAACAAAGTGCAGACCCTCCCTTTGGTTCGGTGTTTTACATTAAAACTCGTAAACTGCTCCGTTCGATGTTTAGAAACTCCAAACTTTTCTAAAAACTCCTGAAAAGTTCCTGGAACTGGTCCAGAGTCTGAGCCCAGTTCCACCAGCTGCACGTTCATGAATGACATCATCAACAGAACAGCTGCACGTTCATGAATGACATCATCAACAGAACAGCTGCACGTTCATGAATGACATCATCAACAGAACAGCTGCACGTTCATGAATGACCTCATCAACAGAACAGCTGCACGTTCATGAATGACATCATCAACAGAACAGCTGCACGTTCATGAATGACCTCATCAACAGAACAGCTGCACGTTCATGAATGACATCATCAACAGAACAGCTGCACGTTCATGAATGACATCATCAACAGAACAGCTGCACGTTCATGAATGACATCATCAACAGAACAGCTGCACGTTCATGAATGACATCATCAACAGAACAGCTGCACGTTCATGAATGACATCATCAACAGAACAGCTGCACGTTCATGAATGACCTCATCAACAGAACAACTGCACGTTCATGAATGACATCATCAACAGAACAGCTGCACGTTCATGAATGACATCATCAACAGAACAGCTGCACGTTCATGAATGACATCATCAACAGAACAGCTGCACGTTCATGAATGACATCATCAACAGAACAGCTGCACGTTCATGAATGACATCATCAACAGAACAGCTGCACGTTCATGAATGACCTCATCAACAGAACAGCTGCACGTTCATGAATGACATCATCAACAGAACAGCTGCACGTTCATGAATGACATCATCAACAGAACAGCTGCACGTTCATGAATGACCTCATCAACAGAACAGCTGCACGTTCATGAATGACATCATCAACAGAACAGCTGCACGTTCATGAATGACATCATCAACAGAACAGCTGCACGTTCATGAATGACATCATCAACAGAACAGCTGCACGTTCATGAATGACATCATCAACAGAACAGCTGCACGTTCATGAATGACATCATCAACAGAACAGCTGCACGTTCATGAATGACATCATCAACAGAACAGCTGCACGTTCATGAATGACATCATCAACAGAACAGCTGCACGTTCATGAATGACATCATCAACAGAACAGCTGCACGTTCATGAATGACATCATCAACAGAACAGCTGCACGTTCATGAATGACATCATCAACAGTTACAAACATGTTATTTTACTTTACTGTGAATCCTGTTTGGAGAAACATGTTAGTGCTGACGGTTCACGTGTAAAAACACAAACACAAACAACAACACAAACAACAACACAAAAAACACAAACAACAACGCAAACAACAACACAAACAACAATGCAAACAACACAAACAACAATGCAAACGCAAACAACAACACAAACAACAACGCAAACCTCTGTGCTTTGTGTCTGAGGCACCAGCGGCGTGTCGTTCAGCTCCACGTTGAACAGGAAGAAGATAAAGCCGTACAGAGCCGGACCCAAACCGTTACAGAGACCTCTGATACCGGTGACCATCCCCTGGACCACACCTGAACACACACACACACACACACTATAAATCAATACCTAATCAGCTGATTGTTGTAAGGTGAACGTGTTTGTAAGGCAGGAGAACCACGTGAGTACTGAACTCACATCCAGCCCACGTGGTTTCTATGAAACTTTAAAAACTAATCACGGAGTCAAATCCAGTTTTTGTCTCCCAGTTTGGACGAAGACGAGGAGCAGCTCTGACGCTGCAGGAGGTCAAACTACCAAGAGCATAGGGCTGTAGTGATGCAATAATCTCAAGATATGATACAATACACGATATTCTGCTCACGATACGATATATTGCGATATTAAACAAACAATACAATTAAAAAAAACATTTGCGATTTTCTGAAAGATTTTAAAGGGACAGAGTGATTTTGGTGACATTTTGAGACTGTTATAGACTTGGATTGAATTAATTTAACTGAAAACTGATTAAAAGCACCAACTACACAATGGACCTTACCAAGCTCCGCCCAGAAACGCCCCCTAAGCTCCAAGATGGCTGCCCGTCTCCCAAGCGCAGCTTTGTTGTCAATAGAAAACATGGCGTCGACTGACTGCAGGGTATTTTTGAGTCGAATAGTGTATCATTTCTGCCAGATTCCAACAAAATATCAGCCATGACAATGGACAGGGGAACCAACAAGTTCATGTTATTTTTTTTTGTGGACGTTATCAAGTTGTTTGATCCACGCGATGCCTCCAAACAGCGTGCGCGTCACCGCAAATGCTACCGTCTGATGGGGAAAACAGCAGCTCCTCACACGCTCAGGCTCAGCATTATTACAGCTGTGGACAGGATCACTGATGCCTATTGTCCTGCAAGGCTGGGTAAGTCAGGCATTCATGGTTTTGAGGGTTACTTTTGAAATCAGCGATTTCTATTGTTGGCAAAAGTTTGTGTGCCTTGGTCGCAAAGCTAATGCTAACTGTAATCTCCATTCATTCCTTAAGTGGTTGGTTAGCCGTTGCTGCTTTAGCTGCTAAACACGCCGACAGCGACTTTTGTGAGGGCAAACGAGCTCAGCCGTCTGGTGTGTTAGTTAAAATCCAGCCTTCGTGTCACGATTTTGTGCAGTTTTAGGTGAAATCGACAGTAGAGCTCGTTGCGTTAGCTAGCTCATGTGGGGTTAGCGGAGCTGTTTCTTCCCAACTTCCAGGACGTTCAGTGAACTGTGGCTTTCTCTCATCGTGACCGCGTGTTGTTAACTAGCAGGTTTCAAAAGCAGGTCAACCCTTCTCTGCTGGTGAAAGGAATAATTGTTCAGTTTTGTGGTCGTGCACAAGCTTTGATCCAAGCAAGGCATTCAGTTTCACATATAGGGAAACGGTGAATTTTACTTCCACAAATACGGTCAGGGTACCTGACATCTCCTGTACAGATACCCCACTGACGGTGGAGGACAATTTTTCCAGCCCTGACGCAGAAAAAATCTGCACGTATGCTAGCTAGCAATGTAAGTAGCATGTGGTGCCGGTCTCACAAACGCTACCGTAGCGTTTGTTTTGTGAGACCGGCACGCACGTGGAAGCTGCGCTGTGACGTGTTATGGGTATTAGCCAATGAAACGCGGCCCTGTGGGCGGAGCTTGGTAAGGTCCATACCTGGCTCTGGTTGGACATGGACACAGACTTAAAGTCGACAGCTGGACAGAATGAATCAAAGAAGTGGTGAGAAAACATGTTTCTTTCAATTGAAACAGTAAAAACTGTAGCTTACATGCATTTGTAAAGTAAATAAAGTGCACCAAGTGCCCTGCTCTGAATAGTTTGAAACTTTTTTAACCTTAACACTTAACATCTGAAGGAATCACTCTAAGTGTTTGGTAAGTAAACAGTAATATGACTTCTCCAAAATGCACCCATCTTAGCAGAGCAGCTTCAGGCCTGTAGATAGACCCTGACTAATAAGTGAACTCTAAACAGAAAGTCTACTCTGCAGACCGACAGTTGGATGTTACGATACTTGCGGATGAATATCGATTTTTTTTTTCTAGGAAAGAAAAAATCGATATATATCGCAAAATCAATATTATTACACAGCCCTAGAAGAGCAGGTCTGACGCTGCAGGAGGTCAAACGGTTTGAAAGTTGATGTCATATTAAAAAAGTAAATAAAAGCTGCCCACGTGTGCAGCGTACCAACCACACTGAGCTCACCTTGCTCGTCAGCCGCGGCGTTGTGAGACACCAGAGCCGAGACTGCTGGGAAGGTGATGGAGGACATGGCTGCAAGTGTCCCTGCGGCCCACATCATCCTGAGGGCAGAACAGAACCGACCGTCAGGAAAACCAGTGACGGCTCGCAGAACTGAACCGGAGGGCGGACTCACCACGGCTCCGAGCCGAAGGCGTACCACAGCAGCTGGAGGATCTGGAAACCCAGGCCGAGCAGAACCGTGTTCTTCTTACCGATGGTCCTCATCAACACGCTGAGGAAGAGCGTCTGACGGAGACACACACACACACACAGCTTCATCCTCTTCCTCACCCGAGTCCCATCACAGAACCTTCATCGATCCAACATTAAACCTCTCAAACATCTGGACACGTCACAGCCTCTGTGTGTGTGTTAGGGCTGTAGTGATACAATAATCTCACGATACGGTACACGATATTCTGCTCACAATACGATATATATTGCGATATTCAGCAAACAATACAATTCAATACACTTTTGCGATTTTCTGAAAGATTTTAGAAGGACAGAGTGATTTTGGTGACATTTTGTGACTGTTATAGACTTGGATTGAATTAATTTAACTGAAAACTGATTAAAAGCACCAACTACACAATACCTGGCTCTGGTTGGACATGGACACAGACTTAAAGTCGACAGCTGGACAAAATGAATCAAAGAAGTGGTGAGAAAACATGTTTCTTTCAATTGAAACAGTAAAAACTGTAGCTTACATGCATTTGTAAAGTAAATAAAGTGCACCAAGTGCCCTGCTCTGAATAGTTTGAAACTTTTTTAACCTCGACACTTAACATCTGAAGGACACTAGTGGCTGGATGACCTAATCACTCTCCCGGCGAAGCAAGCAGTGAGTGAGCAGGGTGACAGTTGGATGTTACGATATTTATTTTTATTTTATTTTTTTGTTATGATACTTGCGGATGAATATCGATTTTTTTCTAGGAAAGAAAAAATCGATATATATCGCGATATCGATATTATTATATCGAGGCTAGCCTGTATAAATAAAGGTTGAATGAATGAATGAATGAATTATGCAGCCCTAGTGTGTATGTGTGTGTGTGTACCTGGGCGATGATGGAGAGGATTCCCACCATGGCGATGAAGCCGGCGATGGCTTCAGATGAAAACTGGATGACCTGAAACAGAAAAACAAAGACCTGCTGATGGTGGACAACGTTTCCGTGTGGACACAAATGCCCGCATGTCGTTCACATGTCAGAGCTGTGAACACGCTGCTGAAGCAGAGGCTGCTCGTGTTCAGTTATAATGGAAACAACTGTAAAGAATAAAGACTGTTCAAATGTAGACTGGAGAAAATAAACACATTAAATGAGCGACATGAGCAGGTCAAATTAAACTTTATTATTTTATTTATGAGGTTCATGTTTCATGACGTAACATTTGTTGAATTCACTGGTGGAGCAACATTTTCATAAATAAATGAAAAATATTGTGACAAAAACTGACAAATTTCAGCAAAGTTACAGAAAAAACTCTTTCAGGACAGTTTTGTTTAAAAGGATGTTCAGCAGCTCAACGTGCATGTGTGTGTGTGTGTGTGTATGTGTGTGTGTGTGTGAGTAAGTGTGTTACCTGCTTCAGGTAGAGGAAGAAGCTGGAGTACTGTCCAGCTTCAGGCAGGTAGGACAGGAAAACGGTGACACAGATCAGCAGCACCGTGGAGTCTTTACCTACTCGACGCAGCGACTGAACACAAAATCAATCTGTCAATCAATATGTTGATCAATCTGTCAATCAATCAACTGAGCGTCAGCTACTCCCTCTCAGCGGGAGGTTCAATCTGTTTTCATGTTCCTGTTGGATGAAAAGTCTCGATAAACTCACGGAGAAGGGGTCGGCCTGCTCCCAGGAGATGGGAAACCCCCAGGACGACAGCCTCATCTTGTCCGGCAGAGACTCGGGGACTAGGAAGAACACGAAGGCGATGTCGGCCACAGCGATCACCGTGGCAACCAGGACCACCACGCTGTCTCCGTAATGAGAGGACAGGTAGGCCCCGATGGCCGGGCTCGTCACCAGACTGGCAGCGAAGGTCGCCGACACCTGAACAGAATTTAATTCAACGAAAAAGGTTAACTCGTTTCATCTGGACCAGTTTCTTTACATGAGACATGTTTCATCTCCATCCAGAGGACTTCATCAGTCTACAGCCTGCCAACCAGATCTGTCCTATAACCTTCACTGTTTCAAGACAACCTCCTGCTGGGATCTCACAAGTAGACTTAATAAGTGCAAACACACCCATCCAAAACAATCGTCACATGCAAGGGACGTTATTATGTAGTAGTAATTTAATTCAGTTTATTTCTGTAAATTCAAAACAGAAGTCGTTTCAGGACACTGAACAGAAACATTCACACTTTATTAAAGACTAGTGATAAAAGTTCTCCATCTCAGGAAGCAGCAGATTGTGTTGAGTCTTCACGTCGTCACAGTCTGATCCTGAGCAAGCACAAAGGAGACAGTGGGAAGGAAAACCTCCCTTTAACAGAAGAAACCTGCAGAACCAGCTCTGGACGAGCGAACATTTGCTTCAACCGGCAATTTGTTTCAGCAGCAGAGACGTCCCACTCTAACGGCTCTCTTTATTTTAATACAATAAATAAATACATGTTTTTATTTCATCGGAGGGTTTTAGTCATGAAAACAGAAAAATAATCCTGAGGGTTTCACACCAGCTTACAAATCCTATTTTTATTTTACAAAAAAAAAGAGCAGTAAGAATTATTATCAGAAAAAATTATATATCCATCAAACATATTGTTTCATAAACTAAAGATATTGAAGTTCTATGATTTGGTTGATTATAGCATTTTGCTATTTATGTATAGGGCTCATAAAAAGATATTGCCTGTAAATATACAAGTAAATTTTGTTCAAAGGCAGAGTACGGTACTTATTTTCTTATAGGGACAGAAATGTTTGTGAAGCCTTGTTGTCATACCAGTTTGAAGGAGCGGTGTCCAATAATTCAAGGAATAAGATTGTGGAATGGTCTGGAAGAAAATGTTAAAACAGCCAGATCTTGGTATATATTTAAGATTGTTAAAAGTGATTTTTTTTAGAAAGAATATGAAAACTAGCATAAGAATTTATATGAATCGTAGTTTGTGTTGATGTAGTCTTTAATTTGATGATGTAGTTAGCTTTGTTCTTTGGTAAATTATTGTTGCGAGTATATTTGGGTAAAAAGGGGCAGAGATTATAAGATTATTCTTCAGCTGCTGCCTTTCATTTTATTTTGAATGTATGATTTTTATTTTTTGAGTTGTTGACTTGATTTTAATGAATACTGTACATTTCAATAAATAAATAAATAAATAAATAAAAGTCCTTCAAAGGAACGACGCAGGAACAGATTCACACCAGCAGGGGGCGGTGTTGTTTCATTCATCAGTTACTTCTACAGGAAACAAACTGCACGTGTTCATTTATCTTAAACTTTATTGAAGAGCAAATAAAGAGCCTGAACATCTGAACATGGAGCAGGTCGTGAGAAGAACCTGAATGTGGGATCACATCAGGTCCAGAACCACGTCTGCTCCTGCTGGTGTCGTTACACTGACCCCTCTACTGTGAGGAGTGTGTGTGTGTGTGTGTGTGTGGTTACAGTTACCAGTCCATATGCCGTGCTCCTCTCATGCTCCTCTGTGATGTCGGCGACATAGGCAAAAATCACCGAAAAGGTCACAGAGAAAATCCCTGAGACAGAGATCAGAGCGAAGTACCACCTGAAGACACAAACACACACATACACACACACACAGTTTCATTGTATTATTAATTTTTTTAAATCAACTTAACCTGCACATCTTCCTCACTCAAGAGTACTGTAATTTATTTCAGGTGGTTCAGTTTCTACAGACGTTACGGTCGCACAACGAACCGCGAGTTGAACCGCGGAGCCGAAACACCGGAGCGTCACTAAAAGACAACAGATGAGAAGAAACACCGGAGAGTCACTAAAAGACAACAGCTGAGAAGAAACACCGGAGCGTCACTAAAAGACAACAGATGAGAAGAAACACCGGAGCGTCACTAAAAGACAACAGCTGAGAAGAAACACCGGAGCGTCACTAAAAGACAACAGCTGAGAAGAAACACCGGAGCGTCACTAAAAGACAACAGATGAGAAGAAACACCGGAGCGTCACTAAAAGACAACAGATGAGAAGAAACACCGGAGCGTCACTAAAAGACAACAGATGAGAAGAAACACCGGAGCGTCACTAAAAGACAACAGATGAGAAGAAACACCGGAGCGTCACTAAAAGACAACAGATGAGAAGAAACACCGGAGCGTCACTAAAAGACAACAGCTGAGAAGAAACACCGGAGCGTCACTAAAAGACAACAGATGAGAAGAAACACCGGAGCGTCACTAAAAGACAACAGATGAGAAGAAACACCGGAGCGTCACTAAAAGACAACAGATGAGAAGAAACACCGGAGCGTCACTAAAAGACAACAGATGAGAAGAAACACCGGAGCGTCACTAAAAGACAACAGATGAGAAGAAACACCGGAGCGTCACTAAAAGACAACAGGTGAGAAGAAACACCGGAGCGTCACTAAAAGACAACAGATGAGAAGAAACACCGGAGCGTCACTAAAAGACAACAGATGAGAAGAAACACCGGAGCGTCACTAAAAGACAACAGATGAGAAGAAACACCGGAGCGTCACTAAAAGACAACAGATGAGAAGAAACACCGGAGCGTCACTAAAAGACAACAGATGAGAAGAAACACCGGAGCGTCACTAAAAGACAACAGATGAGAAGAAACACCGGAGCGTCACTAAAAGACAACAGCTGAGAAGAAACACCGGAGCGTCACTAAAAGACAACAGATGAGAAGAAACACCGGAGCGTCACTAAAAGACAACAGATGAGAAGAAACACCGGAGCGTCACTAAAAGACAACAGATGAGAAGAAACACCGGAGCGTCACTAAAAGACAACAGATGAGAAGAAACACCGGAGCGTCACTAAAAGACAACAGATGAGAAGAAACACCGGAGCGTCACTAAAAGACAACAGATGAGAAGAAACACCGGAGCGTCACTAAAAGACAACAGATGAGAAGAAACACCGGAGCGTCACTAAAAGACAACAGATGAGAAGAAACACCGGAGCGTCACTAAAAGACAACAGATGAGAAGAAACACCGGAGCGTCACTAAAAGACAACAGGTGAGAAGAAACACCGGAGCGTCACTAAAAGACAACAGATGAGAAGAAACACCGGAGCGTCACTAAAAGACAACAGATGAGAAGAAACACCGGAGCGTCACTAAAAGACAACAGATGAGAAGAAACACCGGAGCGTCACTAAAAGACAACAGATGAGAAGAAACACCGGAGCGTCACTAAAAGACAACAGATGAGAAGAAACACCGGAGCGTCACTAAAAGACAACAGATGAGAAGAAACACCGGAGCGTCACTAAAAGACAACAGATGAGAAGAAACACCGGAGCGTCACTAAAAGACAACAGATGAGAAGAAACACCGGAGCGTCACTAAAAGACAACAGATGAGAAGAAACACCGGAGCGTCACTAAAAGACAACAGATGAGAAGAAACACCGGAGCGTCACTAAAAGACAACAGATGAGAAGAAACACCGGAGCGTCACTAAAAGACAACAGATGAGAAGAAACACCGGAGCGTCACTAAAAGACAACAGATGAGAAGAAACACCGGAGCGTCACTAAAAGACAACAGATGAGAAGAAACACCGGAGCGTCACTAAAAGACAACAGATGAGAAGAAACACCGGAGCGTCACTAAAAGACAACAGGTGAGAAGAAACACCGGAGCGTCACTAAAAGACAACAGCTGAGAAGAAACACCGGAGCGTCACTAAAAGACAACAGATGAGAAGAAACGTCTTCACCTGCTCAGACTCATGTGAACATTTGTTTCATGTGTTCAGTGAAAATAAAATTCCTCCCAGTTCAAATGTGACCTGAGAGCAGCTGGTCCCAGTCCAACAGAACCACTGGAGTCCTGCTGGTCTGGAACTGTCCACCACGTTACTCTGACAACTCGCCGACTTCATTCATTCATCTCATAAAATCAAATCCTTTTACTCTGCGTCATAAAAAGTGAATGATGTGAATTAAACTCAGTTTTATGAGTAAGATAAAAATCAGCATTTGTAAGTAAAATAAAAACTTTTTAAATATTTAAAATAGTGTTTCCTTTTCTCTCCAGTTCACCTGGAAATAAATGCAGAGCCTCTTCAGCTCTGATTCCAACGCCATGAAGAACATTTCCTTTACTACTACTTACAACTAACTACTACTACTACTACTAACAACTAACAACTACTACTACTAACAACTACTACTACTAACAACTAACTACTACTACTACTATCAACTACTAACTACTAACCACATACTAACTACTAACCACATACTAACTACTAACCACCACCACCACAAACAACAACAACAGCCTCCGCCTCTCTCCGGTGGTTTGACAGGCATGTCCCCCAGGATGGAGACCCTGGAGCAGACCCATGTGTTCTGGGAACACCTCGGGGTTCCTGGGAGGAGCTGGAGGTCTGTGACCCGACCACAGGGAAGGAGAAGACGACACCCCCTGATGAAGACTCAACATCTGTGTGACGTCGCCTGAAGGCAACACTTTCACCTTGATGAGATCATTCATCGGACCTGACTGATCCAGAACATTTATTAACCTCAGTCTAAAATGTGTCAGAAGACGGAACAACACGTGAAAATATTAAAGTCCAACCCCGACTGGTTGTGGTTCTGCAGCCTGAAGCACTGAGCTTCAGACGGGTCTGTTGACGGAGCGTCTGCACGTCAACCAGTCAGTGAGGAGCAGGACTCTCATGGAGGCTTTCTGACAGAACCATGAAGATCTGCAGACAGGAGGAGGACGACCCCTGGGAGCAGCAGCTCACATGAACATCATGTGACGCTTCAAACTGCAGCAGCCGAGCTCTGGATCAGAACCACAGAGAACCAGTCCCAGCAGAACTAAACAAACAGAGCTTTACTCATTAAATTAACGTTCTGTCTTTAAGATCCTTCACAAGACGCAGCTCATTAAACTTCAGACTGAAGTTCCTCTCAGAGGATCTCTGATGAACGTTTAATGTTTTTCAGAACATGAATAAATCAACTTGAAGGTCACTTCTCGTCATGTAACTGGATCTGACCTGATGTCAACGTTTAACCAGAACCACTTCTGGGAACGCTCCAGCACAACCATCGGCTAACAGACAACAACCGTACGGTAATTAAGCTTCAGCCTCCGACATCAGGCTGAACTGGGAGTTTACAACACAAAAAGAAAATATCTGAGTAAAAATGACTGAAAACATGTTTGATAAAAAAAATTTAAAAAAAAAAATTAAGATAAAACTTTACCTAAAAAACACTAAGTTTGGCTTTTGGTTTTACTTTTAATCCCAAAATAACTTTCGGACATTTTGACTTTAATCTTGGATTATTCTTTAAACTTATATCTAGAAACAGAAACATCTTTCTTATTTTTCCCTCGTCAGTGGTCTCCATGAGAGTCCTCCTCCATGTGTCCTCTGTCCTCTCTCTGTCCTCTCTCTGTCCTCTCTGTCCTCTCTCCAACTACCTTCATGTCCTCTCTAACTGCATCCATATATCTCCTCTTTGTCTTTTTCCTGGCAGCTGCATTTCTAACATCCTTCTACCAATATACCCACTGTCCCTCCTCTGGACATGTCCAAACCACTGTCCCTCCTCTGGACATGTCCAAACCATCTCAGTCTGGCCTCCCTAACTTTATCTCCCAGTTGTTCAACATGTGCTGTACCTCTGATTGTCTCATTCCTGATCTTATCCATCCTTGTCACTCCTAAGGAGAACCTCTCAGCATCTTCATTTCTGACACTTCCAATTCTGTCTCCTGTCTTTGTGTCCATGTCTCTGTCTCTTGTCTTTTTGTCCATGTCTCTGTCTCCTGTCTTTGTGTCCATG
Source organism: Garcialebias charrua (assembly GCA_038048925.1). NCBI lineage: Eukaryota > Metazoa > Chordata > Actinopteri > Cyprinodontiformes > Rivulidae > Garcialebias > Garcialebias charrua. The sequence continues at coordinate 52,902 of JBBPBX010003106.1, read as the reverse complement.
TCTCTGTCTCCAGACCATACAAGGTCTTGTAAACCTTTCCTTAGACATTTCAACTGTTCTGCAGACCAACTACAAGAATCTCTCCAGAATCAAAACTTTAGATGTGGACTCACCAGGGGCTGATCCTCATGAAGGGGATGGGGGCGCAGGTGAAGAAGACAGTGACGAGGAGGAAGGACTTCCTGCCCCAGGTGTCTGACAGCGCACCAATCAGAGGAGCCGACAAAAACGACAGGAAGCCCTGCGCGGCGGCGGCGAGAGAGGAACGTTAGAAACAACATGTGAATCATCTGGTTAGATGTTCAAAACAACATGTGAATCATCTGGTTAGATGTTCAAAACAACATGTGAATCATCTGGTTAGATGTTCAAAACAACATGTGAATCATCTGGTTAGATGTTCAAAACAACATGTGAATCATCTGGTTAGATGTTCAAAACAACATGTGAATCATCTGGTTAGATGTTCAACGGTCAAGAACTCTTCCCAGAGCCATAGAGAGAGAGTTGCGACACTCTTTGAACTCGCCGACAGGCGGTCACGTGGTTCATGCAGCTCTCACAGCTCGTCGCTGTCAGTCAATTTGAGCAGCTACTGGCGTAACATGACACAAAAAAACGACTTTTCTTACTTTGTCCAGCGTTTTTCAGTAATTGAGCAGTAACAAACTGACATTCCTTCTACCATTCTCCTCTTTATTTCTTATCCTGCAGCTCCACCTAGTGGCGTGAGCACTACACTATGCATTTTTTCTTAAGCATTTTTAGACGTTTTAAACGCTTCACAAGGGCAAAAGAAAATTGTATTTTCATCAACTTACCGGAGAAAACACGTCTGAAACATCAAGAATGAACTACGTTTGATGCTAGCAGCGCTGCTGTTTGGAACAGTTTGGTGGAACGAATCGCCCCATAGATATCTTATGAATCGCCCCCTCCATGACCCACGTGACTTCCGCATTCCATTCTTACAATGGGAGTCTATGGAAGTGTCGGAACTCTCTCTCGCTATGGCTCTGATTCTTCCAGGTTAAAGACACACGTGAGGGGGCGTGGCCAGGGATGGGACTTTATGAGATTAGATTTATAATCTGTCAGGAAATAAAACCAGCAGCAGTTTGACTCTGATAAGCAGCTGGTTCTGGGTCCAAACTGACAAAAGGTCCAGCAAACTGAATCTGACCGGACGGGTCCATAAAACCAGAACCAGGAGAACAAAGTTCACGTTTCATTAGTTGTTCAAACAGAAACTCAGTGAAGTGTCCATCCCCTGCTGGTAAATGTGGTTTTTAATCAACTTCGTGTTTACGGAGGTTTTCAGAACATTGTCTGTCATCAGGACGCGTCGCTCTGCCCAAACGGGCCGACAGAACCCAGATCAGCAGTCAGACGGTCTCAGTGTGCAGATCCCACTGGTGCTACACCTTCAGCTCGTCTGAGTTTACTTTAGCTGCTCTTGAAGCTGAACGTGCTGCTGTCAAGATGAATAAACATCATTTGATTTTATTATTGATTTTGTTATTTTATCATTAATTTTACTTGATTTTATCACTTGTTTTGATGTTAGTCACACTTTGTAGCACTTTGAGATTTTTGTTAATGAAAAGTGCGTTACAAATTAAATTCGTTATTATTATTATTATTATTATTTATTATTAGAAGCAAAAATAAAATCTGTTAAACAGAAAGAAAATTATCCAAGTGTCAAAGGTCATGTTCAGTCATCCAGGTACAAAATCCAGTAAAGGTCAGTCAGGTCATCTGGACAGTTCTTTTTTTTAAAAACTGTCCAGATGACCTGACTGACCTTTACTGGATCCAAGTGTCGGTTTTCTGATATTAAACATCTGATGTGCTGCCTCAACCATTTCAGGTCACATCAAATTTAAACGTATGAAAATAAATATTCTGCTTCAGGTGAGAAACAAATCCAGTTTTAAATCATGTTTCCTCTGAACAAAGAGCTGAGGTGAAATTTAATCTGTGTTGGATGAAGTTAGAGGAAACGTTCAGGACTGAACTTCAGTCTTTTCTGTCTCTTAACATGATTCACTCGCTGGAGGAACCACACAGTTCATGCACGGACTAGAACCTGGACCCAACGTGGCTGCTCGTCTTCAGCCTGGTGCAGCGCAGGAGTTTTTTCGTCCCACTGTCTCCAATGTGCTGCTCAACACTGAGACGAAGAAAAGATTAGACCCAACCTGCTGCTTTTCTTACATCACTGTACTAACTAGGGGGAGCGGTGGTGCAGTGGTGGAGAAGGTGGGCCTGTGACTGGGATGGTTCTTGGTGTTTTCGTGCAGATGCGTGCACCTTTGTCCCGGTGAAAAAGAGCACGGATGACAGAAGACTTCATGCAGGATGCCTCTGACTCGCCGTGTAGTCACAGGTTTTCAGATGAAGAATGATTTTACCAGCTACTTGTTTTAATTTACTTTGTTAGCCGTTAGCTGTTAGCCGTTAGCTGTTAGCCATTAGCCGTTAGCGATCAGTTATTTCACTCTGTTTTTCAAAAGTGAAATCGTTTAGTAAAAATTGATAAGTTCTATGTTTTCTTATAACCACAATCAATATTTTAAGTTTCCTCCTTTGCTTTGCTAGTTTTAGATAGAAACCACTTTCAAACTCCTCCAGGTGGAGAACCAGGATGGTGGTGGTGGTGACAGTATTTTTGGAGGTCACATGTTTTAAAATTCTACTTCACCTCATGTTTCTTTGTGTTCAGTTATAAACATCAGTTGAATTAAGTTCCTAAAGAGATCAATTAGAGCAGGTGGGTTGGAAAAGACTTTCAGAGCTCCTGATAGTTTCAGACACAAATCCAACAATGTTCAGTCAGATCATCTGGACAGTTCATTTATTTATTTATTTATTTATTGTGCCGAGACGTTTCACCCTCCATCCGGAAGGCTTCATCAGTCTGAGGAAACACCAAACAAAACTGACAGATAGATGGACGGTGGGTTGATGAGGTTGATGGATAGATGGATGGATGGACAGATGAACAGATGGCTGGATGGTGGGTTGATGGATGGACGGACGATGGACGGTGGATGGACGGTGGATACATAATGGATGGACAGACGGTGGATGGATGGAAAATGGATGAATAGATGGACAGACGGTGGATGGATAATGGATGGACAGACGGTGGATGGATGAATGATGGATTGACAGATGGATGGACCTGTTCAGGGATTGCAGTCTCTGGTCTGAGATCAGGGATCTCCATCAAACGTTTCCAACAGATGTAATGGTGTAGTCACACCAAGCAGCGTTTCGACCTCCAAAGCATCCAGTTTACATGTAAAGTCAATGGGGGACGCGCTTCCAGCAGCTTCTTGGCGTCTGGCGTCAGGTCGCGTGCGTGTTGAGCGTGCTGGGAAGCGTTTTTCCGTGCACGTGAACCGGCTTCAGCCTCCAATCCGCGCATTCAACATGCTGAAGATTTCGCGGTTCAAACTTTCAAACGCCGCTCAACTCTACCTGATTGGTTGGTGTGTCAACCAATCAGGGAGAGTCGGGGGGAGAAGAGAGGGGGCAGGGGGAGAGTCCCTATGTGACGCGGAAACGAGGGTGCGCGCGCACTATGTGACGTATTGTTTGTCGAAAAAAAAAGAAAAGACCCGCGAGGTCGTGGACTATGGAAGAGAAACTCATTGTAGCTGTGTGTTCGCGACAATTCCTTCACGACCAGTCAAGTCTGCTCGACAGAGACGGAAATAAAAGGCTCCTCGCCTGGCGGAGTGCAGTGACTCTGTGCGCAGGACTCTGTATACCGGTAAGCTCCTCCCACACCCCGCCGCCACGAAGCCGCCGCAACACTACAGTTTGGACAACACTGGGTAGCGCGTCCGTCCACTTGCGTGCGTGATGAGCTTTTTGGAGGTCGAAACGCTGCTCGGTGTGACCACACCATAAGAACTCTTCCATTTACATTTGTCCGGTTGAAGCAACTTGTTCACGGAGTTGAACCAACGACCACGTTTCTCTCTAAAAGTCATCGGCTTTGGACACGACCAGAACCAGAACCTGACCAGCTCTGCTGGGTCTGGGTCCAGATGTGAACTGGATGTTTGAGTTGGAGCAGTTTGTATGTTCTGCAAAGCTTTGAGCTGACACGACCTCTGAACTAATCAGAGGTCAAACTGGATAAAACATGTTCTGCCTTCATAAAGGAGGAGGTCAAAGGTCGGAGCGTTTGTTGCGGCTGCGACTCAGATCTTACCTTGACGCCTTGAACGAGGCCATTCATCAGGAAGGTGTGCTGAGGGAACATCTCACGAAGAACCTGCAGCAACAGAACCAGGAAGAGTCTCAGTGAGGCTGCACGGAGCGAGTCGGGACACGCGTGTGGGAAACATCTGCTGTGGGAAACATCTGCTGTGGGAAACATCTGCTGTGGGAAACATCTGCTGTGGGAAACATCTGCTGTGGGAAACATCTGCTGTGGGAAACACCTGCTGTGGGAAACACCTGCTGTGAGCAGAGTGGACGTTCTGTTCACAGATTATTTCCACGAGTGTCTCGAGCGCAGGTGTTGAAGGAGCCGCTACAGTAAAGACGTGTTTTATAAAGTGCAGCTTCTCCTCTTCAGACACACATGAAGGAACGTCTCTGAAAGAGGAACATCTGGCGACCCCTTCACACTGACTTCAGATCAGTGGTTCCTACACGCAGGAAGCAACCTGTTCAGTAAACCGTCAACAGAAGCTGCAGCTCATGAAACAGTGCATTCTGGGTAATATTCTTCAGTATTTAATCATCAGGACATCACCTGAAGAATTTTAAAGTGTGTGTGACATGATGTTGGAACTATGCATAAAGTGGCACAACATGTACAGTATTTTCTGGACTATAGGTCACACCTTTAATAAGTCTCTTGGTCCAATTATTGTCAGTAAATTGGAAAAATCCATAAACAGGTTGCACCTTTATATAAGTCGCATCTATTATGCGTCACCGCTACGCGACGCGTCAGCGCGTCATTTGCCCTGCTGAAAATGACGACCACAGAAGCATGCACGGAAGGACTTTTCACAAGATTAACACGGTAAAAACAATTATTTGTCTGCTGAAAATTATAGCAAACATGTGTCTTAGCTTAACCGTTCCTTAATAAATTCACGTAATGGTCAAATCTGCTGGATTTAAATTTTTTCGCTTTGAAAAAGTACAAGGAAAAACAACGAAGCTAACCGCGACACATTTACGTCTATAAAACATTGAATTTTATCTCAAACATCTCATAAAGCTAATCAGTTGTAAATATCCATCTAGTGATTACGTTCTGTAAGTTTGATCAAAATCTGTCCTGTGGTTTTGACCTATTTTGCTAACAAACACTGAGCTAACAGCGAAGTAGCTAGTTCATACCTCCAGAGCAGAAGGCCGGGCTGCGACAGAGTGAATCCGACCAGAGGTGGCTCTCGTCGGACACATGAGGTGGGAACAGTTGGTGTACTCTAGCGGACAAAGGTGGTACTGCACCCCTAGAGGCCGAAAGTGGTACTGCACCATTTTTGCCAAAATGGAAAAACGGTCATATCCGAGCCAAAAATTGGTCTAAAAATATATGGGAAAAAATCCATAAACAAGTCTCACCTCTCTAAGTCGCAGGGCATGCAAATTAGGCAAAAAAGTGTGACTTATAGTCCGTAAAATACGGTATATGTAGTATCATTCAACCATGTTCGTTTGTACAAGCAAAATGATAAAATCAATGCAATTTTGTTTCTAAGTTATTTTAAAATTGGCGCCGTGTTTCGTCACGGGACATCCGGGTACTTGCGCATTCGACGTCTGTGACGTAGGGGCAAGAATGTCAGTCTGCGCGTCTGAAGCTCCGTGGAGATCGAGCGTTTTCAGTCACCGCCCCCAAACTCTGGAACAACCTCCCCCCCAACATTAGACAGGCCTCCTCCCTTCTCATGTTCAAATCCCTGTTAAAAACCCATCTGTTCTCTCTGGTGTTTCATACGGTGTGAGCTGTCGTAGTGTATATATATATATATTTTTTTACTGTGGTTTTATTTTATTTATTTATTTATTTTTTTCATTTTAATTTGTTCTTATACATTTTTATGTACTTTTACTACTGTAAATAATTGTTACTATTGGTGTGTGTTACTGTTTCTGTACATTTTTAAACTTTTATGCTGTGTGTGTGAAGCACCTTGGTAACAGTTTATCTGTTTTAAGCTGTGCTATAGAAATAAAATTGACTTGACTTGACTTGAATTAGAACGCAGTTTAATTGTCTTCAAGATCGCCTATTTTTTTTTGTATAACTTGAAAAATGCCGGTACGTTGTGATGCATTTGGGTGTTCTAATATCGCCAGTGAACAAGTGAACCTTTTCACTTTCCCAAAAGATGAAAAACTTTGTCAAGAATGGAATAAACAAGGCTGCCCCCCCTCGCTTCCTGAACGGTAAGACTCAAATAAATACGGCTGCAGACCTACATTACAACCATCAAGGGGGCGGCCGTGGCGTAGTGGTAATGGCAGTCGTCCCCCGATCGGAAGGTTGGCGGTTCGAATCCCGGTTCCCCACACCATGTGTCGTTGTGTCCTTGGGCAAGACACTTAACCCCGAGTTGCTCCCGGTAGGACTGGAAAGCACCTTGCATGGTAGTCTGCCGCTACCGGTGTATGAATGTGTGTAGCATTCAATGGGCCTCATGCAAGAACCGTTCGTACGCACAGATTTGTTCTTAAACTGTGCGTACGAGTGATTTAGGATCATTTGTGGCATTCAACAATGTTTTCGTATCCTAAGATTTTTTTCAGATACGAACAAAATTTACGTGTGGTCCAGACCTGTCGTATATTTACGAGCAGCCAGTCTGCTGTTATCCAGACGGATTTTCTTCACTAATAACTTTATATTTCATTAGTTTGAAGATATTTTGAGTTGAAAATGAATCACAATCTATAATTATGTTGAAAAGAGGCTGTTCTGTTTGAATTAGAATTATAATATTAAATGCGACCCGACCCCGGATAAGCGGAAGAAAATGGATGGATGGATGGATAAATGCAACGACACAAATTGGTTAAATTAAAATAAAGCGGCTTCACACCCACCGCCGCGGCCCGGACGGGTCGCGGACGAGTACGCGGGTACTCGGGGGCCGCGGCGGGTCACGGCCGAGCAGGACCGCCACGCCGCTGGGTACAAAGTTCCGTGGGCCGGCCGCGTGCCGAGGATCGCCGAGCGCCCCACGTCGACCCCCGTGCGCCTCCCGCACGTCGCCCCGGGGATGGTCCGTGCGCGCCGCACGTTTGAGTGGGTCCTCGGCTTTAAAGCAGATTCACAGCTGACGCTGCTAAAAATTACAGATTTATTTATTTAGTTAGTTAGTTATTTACTCTGAGAGCAGAACTTCAATCTCCACACCAGTAAAGTTCTTCTTTATACTTCTCGCTGTCGTCTTTATGAATGGACACTTCCTGCTCTCTGAGGCAGGAAACGTAGCCTTATATGGTGCTTTGTCTCCCTCCTCCCTGCAGGCTCCATTCCCATAAAGGAAGCTAGCTCCCTTTATGTGAAAGGGAGACAATTCAACTCACTCCTTCATCTTTAAAAACTGTGTTAGGATAGGCTAAGTGCTTGGTGACTGTACAGTACTGTACATGTATTCATTTATTTTAAAAAAAAATGTGATCCTACATACGAATTTTTGACATACGAGTGCCCCCTAGGTACGGAATTCGTTCGTAAGTCGGGGACTACCTGTATACTGTACTTTTTGGCGTATAAGTCGCTGTTTTTTTTAAACTAATTTGCATGTCCTGCGGCGTATACGCCGAAGCGTCATATTTATAGATTTTTTCCCATATTTTTAGACCCATTTTTGGCTCTGACATGTCCGTTTTTCATTTTGGCAAAAAAAAAAAAAAAAAATGGTGCAGTACCACTTTTGTCCGCTAGGGGGACACTTCCAGAGAGTACACCGACCGTTTCTAGCTCATGTGTCCGAAAAAAGCCTCCTCTGCTCGGACTGACTGTCGCTGCCCGGCCTCCTGCTCTGGATGTAGCTACTATTAGCGGTGTTGTTAGCTGTGCTTTTTAGCAAGATAACTCATAAACCACACCGCGGATTTTCTTTAAACTTAACAGACCGTAATTATTTGGTGGTCATTTACAACTGACTAGCTTTATGAGATGTTTGAGATAAAAAAATATATATTTTATTAGCGGTTAGCTACCGTTAACAGATACTGTACCTACTATTTAGCTCATAAACCACTCAACGGATATTTTTTCTGCTTACAGAATGTAATTATATGGGGTTTAATGTACAAACTGTTGCCCTGTATAAGACATTTGAGATAAAATTTGATTTTTTTATTCGTGTTTTTAGAGACGGAATCGTCTCGTTAGCTTCGGTTTTATTCGTTAAAATATAAATAGTCATAAACCACTCGTCAGATTTTTTTAGGCTTACAGAGTGAACGGTTAAGCTCAGGAACCCTTGTGCTATAATGTCAGCTAAGAAATATATTTTTTCTCAGCAAAGAATAATTGTTTTTACCGTGTTAATCTTGTAAAGTCCTTCCGTGCTGGCTCGCTTCTGTGGCCGCCATTTTCAGCAGGGCAAATGAGGCACTGATGCGTTGCGTAGTGGTTATGCATAATAAATAAAATAAATAAATAAATGTCACATTTTTGTCATCTGTGTATGTTTCACATACAAGACGAAAATCTCTGCATTTAACCCAACCACCACCAGGTGGTGCAGTGGGCAGCCATAGAAAGCGCCCGGGGAGCTGGGGAAATAGGTGTGCACTCATAGACACCCCAAGGTGTGTAGATGCAACTTATAAGGCGAAGCGGCGTATTTATGGATTTTTTTCAAATTATTCCCAATAATTGGACAAAGCGGCTTATACACAGAAGCAACTTTTACCCCGAAAAGTACGGTACCCATACCCATAAACAAACATATATACTGTACTGTATGCATATGTAGTCACATGCACATCTACATACGATACCTGCGTGTGTATCCCTGCATCTATTTGTATATGATCGTGAACATGCATAAGTGTATAAGGCTTCTCTAATGGAACATTCAATAGTGACTGATGTGTCGCAGTCACTATTAATAAAATAGTTTTAATGACGTAAATCTGCAGTGCGGGTGGAGAAAGGAGGGGTCAAACGCCGATGCATTTTTATGATGCAATGTAATTAACGCACATTGTAAATAACAATGGCAGAGAATATACAAACCGAGGAATTAAGCAATTTAAGTGAAGATTTGAGCGATTTGTCTTCAGTTTGGGAAGCTGAAGTTAGTTCGAGTGATGAACAAGAAACAGCTGGTTCCACTGTAGGTCTGCAGCCGTATTTATTTGAGTCTTACTGTTCATGGAGCGAGGGGGACTACGAGATTTCAGAGGAGGAAGGTTTCCGAGGGTGAAGGGATGGAACCCGATCTTAGTCGTCTACAGAACATACCGGCATTTTTCAAGTTTTACACACAAAAAGGGCGATCTTGAAGACAATGAAACTGCGTTCCAATAGCAGCCGCAGACTGACCTTCATGTCTCTACGTCACATGACGTCGCATGTGGAAGTACCCGGATTTCCCGTGCCGAAACACGGCGCCAAGTTTAAAATCACTTTTGAAACAAATTTTCATTGATTTATCATTTTGCTTGTAAAAAAGAACATAGTTGAATGATACAACATACTGTATATATGTTGTACCACTTCATGCATAGTTCCAACATCATGTCACAATACCATTAATGTCTCACAGCAGGACTGGGATGAGCTGATGGTTAACTAAAACCCTTCACCTGTTCAGGTGAGCCTGTTACCATGGTGATCAAAAAGCTCCTCCTTCACCATGCGCGTAGCCAGGGGCGGTTCGCCCGGTTCGAACGAACCGCCCACTTTGCCTATGAAGTCCCAACTAGTCATTCTATGAGAGGCGGTTTGTTTATTATAAATGTGGAGCTCAAAAATACACACGTCCTGGTGGCTCACTGGGTAACGCATTGCGCCGTCAGCTGCTCCTAACCTTATCTAGATCTCGTGGGTTCGATTCCCACAAGGTATGACTTTTTTTTTTTTTATAGATTATTTATTCATTCCAGATTAAAAAAACTTTATGCCTTATTTCTTGTTGTTTTGTAAATAGTTTTCTTGCGTTTTTTTAATCTGGAATGAATAAAAAAAAATTAAATTAAAATAAAAACGTTGTCCCATGTGGGAATTGAACCCATAAGGTTCGGAACGGCGAGCCAACGCTCTTCTCACTGAGCTATCGAGGCATGCTTGCCTGACAGGGTCCAGATTTTATTTTAAACGAACCGCCCCTCATGAAATTCTGGCTACGCCTCTGTTCACGATATCCTGAAACTCTCGACTTTCAGTCCAAATCAGCCGACGAGGCAGGAAGTCTGTCTTCAACCCCCGGAGGGTTAATTAGAGACCAACATTAATTGGATTTGATGGATGAAGTCTGGTCTCCATGGTAACCGAGACTTCCTGTGAAAGTATTTACTCTGGAAAACAATTCATGAATCTGTCACAGTGACACAAGTGTCACCATCTCACCTGCGTCACACGTGCACCTGTTCCTGTGTGCGTACTCACCGTCAGCATGGGCGTGGTCAGCAGCCCCCAGGCGAAGAACTCCAGGAAGATCACGATGACGGCGTGAGTCACTCTGGCTCGACGTCGACCGGACTGCAACGAGCAGAGACGTAAACATCAACCCTGCTTCCTCCGATGGCCTCCCACAGCTGCACTGATGCATGCTGGGTAATGCCACAAACGCTAATAACCTCATCGTAATATGTTCCAACCACTGAGCAAGCAGCACTGACACAGAAACAGAACCGATCCAAAGTTAGGTTCTGTGAGAACAGGTGTGTGTAATTTCTTCAGGAACTACATTTTCAGTTGACTTTTCACTAAGAATAAATTTATTTTTTATTTTTTCTACTTTAAAAAACTGACTCAGAAGCTCTGCTGTAACAGAACCCGTCACTTTGCAGGGTTCTGTTACAGTCAAGAGAGAGAAGATTTATGAAAAATTAACAAGTCTAGTCTGAAAACTGAAAACACGCTCCAGGAACAGACAGAGGAGAACGAACGGGTTCTGTTTGAGCTCAGCTGATGTCCCACAGAACAGAACTCGTCCACTGACTGCTCAATAAAGTTTATTCAAACTGCAGGACTGTGGCCTGGGAGCAGTCTATCAACTGGAGCTGATTTTAGACTGAAGATTAAAATGCAGCACCGCTTTAAAGCATTTACCTTTTAAAAATAAAATAATATAAATTATTCTGATTATTTTATGAACTTCTTTCTGTTGTTGGGTGTGTCCTGATGAAGATCATCCAGAGTCTTCGCAGTAAACTCCTGGGTGTGTGTTACATAAGGAGGGGGATTTTGTGCCTTTGACCCAGATAAGCTGTAAAAACTTAAACCGCCTGAAGAGGCTGATCTGAGAACAGCAACGCATTTAGAGCCAACAGGAAGTGCTTGTTGTTCCGCCCACAGGAAGAAGAAACGCCTGAGCTGAGGCCAGTTTGTGCCACACCACGACACCACGACACAAAATGAACAGGACGGGACGACAGAAAAACTTCACGTCAAACAGCGTCCACCTCCCCGAGTGTAAATCCTCTTTATGTGACGAAGCTCAAAATGATCCTCCAGATGTTTTCAAACATTCAACCCCAGTTCAGAAGAAGATGGGATATTGTGAAAAATGTAAATAAACCCTGCATGGAAGGAGCTGTAAATCCAGTAAATTCATATTTATTCACAAAGGAACATTTCATGTTGAAAGTGAAACATTGTTCTCAGTTCTGAGACAACAAAGCTCATTTGAATTTGATGGCAGCAACACATCTGGTTAAAACGGTTCCAGGGAAACAACACGCTGAAACAGTCAGAGGTGCCAATCAAAAACAGCTGGAGGAGCTTTTTGTAACTTCTTCTTTCGGCTTTGCCCTCTTCAGGGGACGCCACAGCGAGACATCGTCCTCCATCTCACTCTGTCCTCACTCCAACTACCTCCATGTCCTCTCCAACTACCTCCATATATCTCCACTGTTTTTTTTTTTTTCATGCAGCTGCATTTCTAACATCCTTCTACCAATATACCCACTGTCCCTCCTCTGGACATGTCCAAACCATCTCAGTGTGTCCTCTATAACTTCATCTTCCAGTTGTTCTTAATAATAATGAATTCAATTTATAACGCACTTTTCATTGGTGAAAATCTCAAAGTGCTACACATATTCATACAGGTAGTCCCCGATTTACGAGCGCTCTGATCTGCGAGGTTCCAGACTTACGAGCTGCGAATTTTTGGAAAAAACGAAAAAAATACTGAGTTTTCATGTGTTTTTTCACCACAGTTAGTTAGCTAAGCATATGGACACACGTTTCCGATCATTTTTATGCACTCATAAGCAGTTTTTGGATGAAAATAGAGTGTTTGTAGTCGCGCTAGCGAAAACCGTTCCAATTTACGAGCGAAATTCCGGATTTACGAGAGAAATGGCGGCCGTTCCAAATTACGAGATTTCCGGTTTACGAGCGCCTCGTTGTAACGGATCTCGCTCGTAAATCGGGGACTACCTGTACACCGGTAGCGGCAGACTACCATGCAAGGTGCTTTCATCTGTAAATCCCTCCTTGGTCTGCTGCCTCCTTATACAGTATCTCCTCCCACTTGTCACGCCATCAGTGCAGTTACAACGTGCGCTCTCAGTCCATCATTGCCTGCTGTGTTCCTTCAGTGCAGACTGAACTTGACAAAAAAGCCTTTTCTAACTCAGCTTCTGCACCTGGAACACCTTGCAATAAGAACTGAAGTTGTCCACTTTAATTTCTTTAAGGGATTTTAAACTTTTGATAATGTCAACATAAACATCAAAGCAAATATGTTGTCTGTCTAAAACAGGTCTCTCTTGAAAATGAGTCCTTGTGACTCAGTGAGACCAACCTAAAGGTTGAATGAAAAAATATGATCTGGACCTCGCTGCATTCAAACCAGGTCTGATTCCGATTCTGTTCACACACAGCTCATCCACAGATGCTGCTTAAAGCTCTATCAAACAAAGAAGAAACCAGATGTGAACACCATCCAGAACCACTGCAGTCTTCTCTGGACCAGAGCTCATTTCAAATGGATTGAGGTGAAGTCCAGAACTGTTCTGAGGTCAGACAGATCCAAATCTGAAGTTCTAGTTGGACACCACGTCCTTCAGACTAAAGAAGAAAGGGACCATCCAGACTGTTAGTTAAATAAATAAAAAAGACTTCCTGATAGTATGGGGTTGCATTAAAGCCTCTGGCATGAGCAACTTAAACATCTGGAAAAACTCCAGCAATGAAGAAAAACATCTACAGGTTTTAGAACAACATCTGTTCCCATCCAGCAAAGAAGATCCTAGACTGTAGAACAGCTGGAATCATCTAACAGACCAGGATGGGAAAATGTTCCATCCTAAACCTCCTCTGGTCCTCCAGAACATCCAACAACTGGTCTCCTCAGGTCCTCCAGAACATCCAACAACTGGTCTCCTCTGGTCCTCCAGAACATCCAACAACTGGTCTCCTCTGGTCCTCCAGAACATCCAACAACTGGTCTCCTCTGGTCCTAATAGTTTACAGGCCAGTTTGAATATTGGATTTTGTTTTTATTGACATTTTACAGAGCGCTCCAACTTTTCTGAACAGGTTTTTAAGCACTACTGTACAGTACTTTTGAACTACATGTATCTGTATTTTGTACAGAGAAGCAGGTCTGAGGAACCCCAGACCAACTTCAGGATGATTGATGTGTGCTATCAGCTGCTGATCTCACCATGAAACTCTCCAGCTGTTTAAAAAGTAGGAAGGTTGAAAAATAATCTGTTTCTTTGAATAACTTATTTCTCTTTGGACCAATATTTACAAGTGCACCGACTCTCTGCCTGATTTGGACCATGAAGCTCATCAGGACTCATCAGATCTGCCTGCAGAGAAAACTGGAAGGACAACAACATCATCTAACCACGATGAGGAGGAGCTGCTATCATGTCACGGGTCTTTGTTTCATAAAACTGGGTTGAAATTAATATCCGACCCTTTACAAACTCATATTACTGATTGCTTTGTCTGATAAGTGGACAAAAACATCATCTTAAAACGTTATTTTATTCCCTCCTCCGTGTAAAACTAAAAACCCACATCGGTTTAATGTGAAATGGACAGTTTTATTAATAAAAATAATAAAAATTTGCTGTTTTGACAGACAAACTTCAGATCATTCAGTGAGCTAACAGCTAGCTTGTTTGCTATCTTTAAGGAAGAAGCTAAAGCAACATCTGAATTAGCCTCTGCAGATTATAATCTGTTAGTAAAGATTATAATCTGTTCGTAAAGAAGAAGTAACGAGTTCGTAGTTAAGTTTTATTTGAACCACACACACCGACGCCAGCTCACGGCGCTGCCCGGCCAGCACTCACCGAGCTCCGGACCAACATCCTGCCGTTGGCCTCGCTCTCTCCTTTCTCCCGGTTCGCCTCACATCTCGCCGTGACGATTTTCAGCTCCAGTTCGCGGCACTGGACATCCTCCCGAGGTTTCTCCGTTTTTTCCAGGGTGTCCCGCCGAGTGGATCGAGTGTCATGTACTCGGGACCGGTCGATGGCGAACAGGAGTCTGGAGCCTCCTCGTTTCTACACAAATTCCTCCGCACTGATTGTAACTTTGACGTTTTGTCGTTTGGTCTGTCATGCCCGGGTACACCGAGCGGGCGGTGCTACGGTTTCTTCTGAGAGACTCCGTTCAAAAGGGCTACGCTTAACGATATAACGAACACTCTTTAAACGACCAATGAAATCTGGATCTAGATTAGCTCCGCCTACAAGGGGCCATGGGCTGAATGTTTAGTTTAGAGAGCACGCGCCACCTGCTGGTCTGCAGCTGTTACTGCACTGCAGTGTCGTTTCATTAGTAGCGTCTCGAGAAGAAGGTGCCCTTTTCAGTGAAGCATATCAATGCGCGCTCAGAGGAAATGACACGCGGATCCCACGTGAACAGGTGTTAAAACGTTCAGGACACACAGGTAACCAAAACGAAGGAAATCTGCTGCATTCTCCTGGATCACTATTTTGCAAGAAGCAGGAAGGCGGGACTCGACCGTGGAAGAATTTTCCTGAACGCGTGCACGTGTCAAGACACCTGCTTACAGGGTGCTACTTCCTGTGTTGACTTTTCACATCAAAAGCTGACTTAATTTTTTTTTTTTTTACTTTATCTTTATTTATATTTTACGGAGCCCTTAAAGGGACATGGGAAAAAAAAAAAAGAGAATCCTGAGAAACTAAGTCAGGATCCTGAGAAACTTTCTCAGGATCCTGACTTAGTTTCTCAGGATCCTGAGAAACTTTCTCAGGATCCCGAGAAAGTTTCTCAGAATCCTGAGAAACTAAGTCGGGATCCCAACTTAGTTTCTCAGGAATCTGTTTTCTTTTTTTTCTCCCCATGTCCCTTTAGGGGCTCCGTAAAAATGAGACAACCTATATTCTAACAATAAATAGTAATACCAACAACATAATGAACATAAAAAAAAAAAAATAGACAATAGCAAAAGCAAATACTGTATACATAAAAAACTCTATAAAATCCCCTCAGAGGTAAAACGGTCCACACATTCCCAAGCACAGCATTTCAGATAGACCCATAAAATCACAGCATAAACCACTAAATACAAGAAGACGATCCTGTAAACGTGTCACTGAATCAGTAATGTATAACAGGGCTCAATCTTATATTAAATTTTGTTTTTTGAAGCCTTAATGAGTATGTGATTTCTTCTATCAATATGTCCCAGATTTTTTTTTATCCATGTAGGAGGCTCTAATGTCATCCATCTGATAGTTATACATTTCAAAGCTGCAGTGAGCAAAATATTTAAGAGATATTTTTCACCCTTCCTGTGTATTCCATCGGGTATTTCTCCCAATATTGCCACCATGGGAGTTTTTGGAATACTTTTCCTAAAAATTACCTTGAGAGCTTCAAAAATCTCCTCCCAGATTAAATTAAATTTAGGACAAGACCAAAAGATATGAGTTGTGTTCAACGTCCCACAATTTCTCCAGCAAAAAAAGTAAAAGATGCCATTTAGGTCCAGCTGCCTTTTAAAAACTCTAATTCAGCGTGTTTATATGGTACCTTCATACCAAACCCAACAGTTTGTCCTAATAACTCATGAAATTAATCCACAGCCTTAATGATCCATTTAAACAATTACAAGAATATTTAAAGACCGTGTAAAGTGAAATTAAATTTGTGTTTTTATTTTGTCACACGGCATAAATATGTGTTATTAATCACCCATATAAATCTGACTGATTAAAAACATTGATTTCCTTATAAAATTAAGTCTCAAAAATCATGAAAAAACATGATTTTGACTTGCTCTAGAACGCTGGGGGCGTGTCGCACGTGGGCGTGATTTCAGCGCAGTACTGCGCCATGTCCAGCCCCCTTCAGAGCTGAGCTGTGTGGGGAGGCATACGGGGGAAGCAGAGATCACCTGCTCTGTTTTTATCTGAGTTCTGGCTTCCAGCAGCTCCTTTTTCCAAGAGTTACGCTGTTTTTAGTGCACTAACAACTCTGGTTATGTTTTTAAAGTTGAGGACACATAACTCCGCTGTTATAATCAGCGCTATTTTAGAAGATGAGCGGACTCGCGGTCCGAACCGGTCACATCGCATGCGGGGTCTGATCGCCACACACACACACGCGCGCGCGCGACCCGGTCACATCGCATGCGGGGTCTGATCGACACACACACACACGCGCGCGCGACCCGGTCACATGCATGCGGGGTCTGATCGCCACACACACGCGCGCGCGCGGGGGGGGGGGCGGAGGTGCGCGGAGGTGCAGGTGGCATGTGGTCGCTCCAGCAGCACGCCAGTACTGGAGGGAGACGGTCGGTAGCGAGTGAACGGCTCCACCGAAGAACGCATTTATAACGGCTGGAGCTGCAGGGGGTGGGGCTTGTGACCGCGTGACGAAACGCGGTCACATTTAAACCACGCCTAAAAAATCCTGAAAGAGAAATGTGTTTATACACAGTTTGATCTATAACTCCAAAATTAATTGAGCTACAATTTTGAGACTTTTTACTCATTTACAAGATTACAATTACGACATTTATAATGTTTATTGAAGAAAATGTTGAAATTCACTTTACACGGTCTTTAAACTGAACATAGAAAAACAATAGAAATATAATTATTTGAAGTAATGGTTGGAAGACTTGATGATGTGTCTATCTCTGCTGTCATCTGTGGATCTTAAAGACACATATTTAATTGGATTTATGATAACTGGTTCCTGCTTTTTGGATTTGGCTGGTTCCTGGTCTATCAACACACAAGGAAGACGTTTGCAGCAAATCTGGACCTGGTCAGGCTGCCTGTCTTACATGATGGCTTGGTTCATGTCTCGAGAACACAGACTTTTGGTTGGATGGATCAGATCATCTCTGGGATTTTCTAAGGCACGTTCCATTGGTGTCAGTGTTGCCAGATTGGGCGGTTTACCGCCATTTGGGCGGTTTTCATTCTCTACTTTGCGGGTAAAAATAGCTTTGGACAGGTGGGGATAATTTGGGCGAATTTGGAGTCAGATTGGCGGTTTCTAAGTTAAACTAAATACATTTCAAACAATCATTCATCATTATTTCATAGCAAAGCTCCTCTGATCTTTATCCATCATTGATTGGCTATTGTCATCTGCCAGAGCGTTCTCAACAGATGAGGCAGTTTTAGTGGACGCCTCGTTGAGTGGGCTGGTCCGTAGCAGCGGTACGTCGGAGCGGCCGCCATATTGGATGTGGCAGAACTGCCGGTCAACTGATAGAAGGAAACGGACTGAACTTCATAAAGCACCGTTTTACAAAGTGTTTTATGTTAATGCCTGCCATTCACACACACTAATATATTTGAAAAACAAACAGGCACCAAAGACAACATTTATAACTTTTAAAGTGATTATTAAAAATGTTTATTCCTTAAATGTTTAGGTTATAGGTAAACACTAAGCCAAAACTATTTTGAGTGTTTACAACTACAGTAATAACGTGTGTAACACTATTACTGTGATGATAAATATAGAAATATTCATTAGTGAACATTTAATGTGTCTATAATAATCAGATCCTGAAATGTGACGTGTTGATTTTCTTAATAAAGAGCACCAATGATCACATTTAACTGATTTTGATTAATCACATTGAACATATAAACACCAATACAGTACTGTAAATCTTTACAGGAGCTGGAAGTATTGTGTGTGTGTGAAAAAAATATATATATACA
>JBBPBX010003106.1:0-28332 GCA_038048925.1 Garcialebias charrua | reverse complement strand
GACAACAGAATGAAGGGTGTTTTTCAGAACGTATGTTTGAATAAACTTCTAAAATAAACCAGATAATTTAAAAAGGACTCATGTTTTTAGACTATAAATTAATGTTGAATGATTATTAGATAAATTAATACTGTATTACCGTTTCAGTCCTCTGTAAAACAGTTATCACGATAGCTTTGCTGACACCTGCTGCTCACTTCATGAATGTGAAACCTCTCGTTAAAACAGCAGCAGCAGAAAAAAAATTATAACCTGATGTTTCTTGTAGATCACTCGAAATAACTTTGGCTTCACTGAAGAAAAATCGCTAAAATCTAAAGTTTTAAATGGCTAAATTCGACGGATGCGTTTGTATCTTTCTCCATTGTTTTCAATGTGCGCGTTGGAGCAGAGTCTGGATGTGACGTCACAGTCACGTGACCGGAAAAACCCGGATTTACCGTGTAAAAAAACGGCGCTAATTTTAAACTATTTTTGAGAGGAATTTTCATTCATTTAACATTGTTTTAGCAAAAACGATCATAGTTCAATCTTAAAATATATATATGTTGTGCCATTTTATGGAAAGTTCAAAGATGATGTCAGGGGAGCTTTAAGTAAAAGTACAAATAAACAGACAAAATTGTACTCTAGTAAAAATAGATTTTACTTAAGTAAAATTAAACAAGTACAGTACTTGCTTTAAAAATACATAAAATATTAAAGTAAAAGTACTTGCTGAATGTATTACCTAATGCAATGGTCTACAGTATCATTATGTGTACCTACTGGGTGTATATTTTCTGTAATACGTTAAAAGTGTTGAGTCATTTTAATGAACAATGCTGCAGATAATACATGTTTTTATTGTGTTTACTCTGTGACACAGTTCACACTTGGACTTGTGATTCTGTACGACCAAATTTCAGGGATGAGTTAAATACCAAAAGAGGAAGAAAGAGGAATAATTATATATTTGAAAGTTTAACACATTTAACACAAAGTAAAACAAAGTAAACATTTAACACAAAGTAAAACCAATGTGTCATTTTTAACTGAGGTAAAAACATTTAATTAAAGGTTATATGCTGGTGAAGATTCTCAGTCATCCAGGACATGATAAAATCAAAAAAGGCATTCAATACAAGATCAACTGGACTTTATTTGTTACAGAAGACGTTTCGACCTCTATCCAGAGGGCTTTATCAATTCAATGCACAGACTGTGTGCGTGTGGAGTTATAACAGTCTTAGGAGTCACGCACCAACTTATGTAAATTGCAAGCTGAGGTAACACATACATGTAAATTGACAGATCACACCTTAACAGTAGGGGTTCCCTTGAGGATGAGGTCTGAGATTTCAACTTTCCAAGACTTATAACTCAGTTTTGGGGCTGATTCCCAAACGTTTTACACTGGATGGGAGCAGAGGTGTCTTGTCTGCGAATTAGACTAACAAAGTTTTTTGAGAAGCCTCTGCTGTTGGGTTGTGAGGTGTGATTTGTCAATTTACATGTATGTCTTACCTCAGCTTGCAATTTACATAGGTTGGTGTGTGTCTCCTAAGACTGTTATAACTCCACTGGCACACAGTCTGCTCAGAGAATTGATAAAGCCCACTGGATAGAGGTCGAAATGTCTTCTGTAACAAATAAAGTCCAGTTGATCTTGTATTGAATGCCATTTTTTGATAAACAGCTTTATTAGTCAGAAGTCCGGCTTACTCTTCATTAGTCACCCATAAAAATCAGGTTTCACAAAAGCAACTTGCACGTTGCATTACAAAATGGACATGAAACAGTTTGTAGAAATATTTGCTTAAAAAATTAAAAATTATTTTTGTTAATAAAAAAAGGTAAACAGACAGATTAAAAGGAAAAACCCCACAAAAAATTAATAAATATAACTTTCTTCCATCTATCTAGGGGCCGAGATGGTGTAGAGGCAGGGCAGCCGGCTCAAGACCAGAAGGTCCCGGGTTCGATCCCCGGTCACTGCGTCACTGCATACCTTGTTGTGTCCCTGGGCAAGACATTTAACCCCGAGTTGCTCCCGGTAGGACTGGCTGGTGCCTTGCATGGCAGCTTACCGCTACCGGTGTATGAATGTGTGTATGAATGGGTGGATGGCTGGTACTGTGAAGTGCTTTGGGGCCCCTCATAGGGGGGCTGGAAAGTGCTATATAAGTAAGCTCCATTTACCATTTATCCATCTTTCCATTATCTTTACGCAGTTCTTCCTTTCTGGGTCACTGGGTTTGTTGGTGTCTATCTCCAGCAGTCATGGTGCAAAAGGCAGGACACACCCTGTACAAGTCTCCTGTCCATCTCAGGGACACATTGAGACAAACAAGATAAATAGCCATTCACACTCTCACTCATGACTAGAGACAGTTCAGTTACCAAGTCACCTAATACAGTACAGTACTTGTGTTTTTGGTCTGTGGGAGGAAACCGGAGTACCCAGAGAAGACCCACACATGCACGGAGAGAACATGTCACCCTAAAACTTCCCCAGCTGGTATTCAATCTGGCAATCTTCTTTCTGAGAGGCAACAGCTCTACCAACTGTGTCACATTAATTCAGTTTATTATTTTTTAAACTTTAATATAGTGTATAAAACCCAAAACTTTTAAACAATACCACTGACTTTAAAGTTGATAAAAGAAAGAAAAAGAACAATTACATATTTATTTGGCAGAGCTTCTACACCATTACACTCCATCCCGGTCACTCAGGTCTGCTGACCAGCTGTTCCTGGTCATTCCAAAGAGTAAGAGGAAGCTTCGAGGAGACAGGGCCTTCTCTGTTGGTGGCCCCGAGTTATGGAATGCTCTGCCTTTACACATTCGACAGGCTCCCTCACTGTCCATTTTTAAAACCCGTTTAAAAACGCATCTATACTCATTGGCCTTCAACCCAACTGAGACTTGATTTTACTTCATTTTTATTGATTTTATCTGTTTAACTTGTCATTTTATTGTATTTTAAAAGGAAATTTTAGTTCACTGTGTATTAGTTTGGTGGTTCTGTTTTTATGCTTTTTTAATCTTGTTTGTAGCTAGTGTCCAGCGATTTGTTTCAGCTGTGGCTGTGTTAAAGCGCTTTACAAATAAAGTTGATGATGATGATGATGATATTTGCTTTGACCATATTCTCTTTGAAATAAATTTTTCAAAACCCTTTACATTTTTGTAGAAGTTATATCACTGTTGTATCTGCTGTTTATCAAAGCATAAAAATTAACAGTCCAAGCAGCAGATGAAGCATACCCAGACTGACACTGGATGCATCACTGGTGGTATTAGTGGTTGCTGCGGTGGTTTTAGTGGTTGAAATGGTGGGTGGGATTGTAGTGGTGGTTGGGGTGGTTGTAGTGGTGGTTGGTGTTGTTGTAGTGGTGGTAGGGGTGGTTGTAGTGGTGGTTGCCGTGGTGGTTGTAGTGGTAGGCGTTGTTGTAGTGGTGGTTGGTGCTGCAGTTGTTGTCAGTGGAACGTTACACAAACTGGTTGCACAGCAGGTTGGTCCATTGGTGATGGATCCAACATTTTGCATGAACGGTAAAGTGCCCAGAGTTGGAGCAACTAAACAAGTATTTTGAGTCACACAGCCGAGTGCTGGAGATGTTGTGGATCCACTTTTTACTGTGGGCATAAAACCAAAATAGTATTGTATAAATGTCTAATTTTTTAACAAACAAACAAATAAATATTGACATTAGTTGCTATATCCATAACACTTTTCATGTGCTGAGTAGAAAAACAACAACAAAACAAACAAGCACACTATCCACATTATTCCTGAAGCCTCTGCTGTAGAAACGAATGTGCATTTTACTTCCTGTCCGACACCGGAAGTGCCTGTATTCCATAGGCGGAGTATGGATCGCGGGTATTTTTGAAAGTTATTTTCATTCATTTTATCGGAGCAAACACAGCTTTTGTTTAAACGGAACGTTTACTGAAATGTCCTACCGGGGTTCAGGTACCTGCTGTGCTGTTCGCGGCTGCACCAACAACCGGACCAAGCTAAATCTTTGGCTAAAACAACAGTGTTTTCAACACGGACCCAAAACAAAGAAAGAGTGTTCCTGTGAAAAGCGATATGGTTTCCATCGCCTACCTACAGATGACGACGTAAAAAGAAGGTGGCTGAAAAATCTGAATTTGAAGAGACCACCCAAAACGCTGTTTGTGTGCTCATTTCACTTCATTGATAAACGGCCGACAGAGGAAAACCCGCATCCTACTCTATGGCTGGGCTACGATAAACAACCGGAGAAGAAATGTCGGTTCCTCAGAAGGATTGAAAACAGTGTGATGAGAATGTCAGGTATGATACATTAATAAGGAAAATCTTACTATTAATTTATCCTGCATCGGTGATACGTAATCTGCGGCCACTTTTTCATATCGCCCACCCATCCTTCGTCCGAAGCAGGGAGCGGTATGGTTATACTGTCCTTTCTTAGCTCTGTCAAGTGGTGTTCCCACATTTTTAATGAACTAAAACAACAAAGTTTGGACTGTATTCAACTGTATTACTCGCATGTAAACAAACGGTGTTTCCGGTCAACCGGAAGTCGGGTGCACATTTCGCGCAAAGCGTCATGGGGCGTAGGAATAAGGTGGATAGTAGCCAGGAAGAGTAATTACAGTCACTTTGTGGTAAATTTAAGCTTTGAATGCCATCTTCTGGATAATAAGAAGGAGAACATTTACACAGAAAAACTCATAACATCCCTGCATTGCATTTTTATAAAAAAACAAAAAAAACATCTTTAATGTTATTCTGTGCACAAATAAACACTCCAGTTTATTTTAAATAAATAAAATTTTAAAATAAAACACAAAGAACATCTCTTATTTGATTTTTGACAAAAAATCAATACAAATAAAATTTATATTTGATTTTTAACAAAATATCAAATCAAAGATGGCAGAAATAAATGATGAACAATCATCATCCCTAACAGATGCTGATAATGTGAAAACTCCGGTGATTGAAGATTCAGACTCAGAACCAGCCGACATGGATTGTATTGATTATGCTTTACACCAGCTTACAGGACCATTCGAACAATATGGTGACGACGTAACAGAGATGAACACATCGGTTTTAAACACAGAGCTAGAAAGTGTTGCAAAAGGTATTAATAAAAAAGATAATAAAAAGCAAAACACAGAACGCTTAGCTAAATTAGCCCTTTTGCTAAAGGCCAAATTGGACCGAGAAATTGAGATGAGCGCAGATCTTGGAAAGTGTCTGGAAGATGAAAAAAAACACACCAAGCTACAACTTTAAAATATTTAGCAGATCAAGAAACCTCACAAGAGAATATTGAAGGGTTAAAACTGCAGGTGAAGTTGCAAACACGAACATATGAGGAAAGCATTCGTTCAAGAGAAGAAAATTACCAAAAATATGAAGCAAAGAATGAAAGAATCCAACAGCAAGTGTCGTTGTCGAAGTCAAATGAGAAAAGCAGACGTGAAAGAGATGAAGCTCAAAAACAGTGCACAATGTTAAAAGGTAAGTATGATGAATCACAAGAACAGCTAAAGGAAAGCAAACAACTCAGTGAACGGTGCACAGAGTTACAAAGTGATAATGAGAGCTTAAATAAAAAACTATGAGTGTAGGGAAGAACTGCTCTTAACAAGGTAAAACCTACTTAAAGAGGAGGAAAAATGTCTGGAACTCATGAAAGCTCAGTTTCGAAACCCACTCCCACCTCCTCCACCCGTTGGTGCAGACCAAGAACAGTATGTTGTACCTGTTAAGACCCGTCAGTTGGAGCAGGGACTTACGTAGTCCTCATCAACATTTGTAACAGATACACAGGTAAATGGGAATAACAATAATTCTCAACTTTCTCTCTCAATAACTGATCTCCAAAAACCAAAATACATTCAACACTTCGATCCAGGACCGTTGGGTTCAAACCACACCAAGGCCTACCTAAAGTCCCTTGACTTCCAACTGGGTAATTTTCTAAATCCTATAGCTGACGATAAAATCGAGCTGATTAGGCTAACGCAGACTAGAAAGTATTTGATTTCTTTGATCGTCAACCAGACACCATAAGAAAATATTACAAACTGTTGTGTGATACTCTAAGACAAGAGTACACCCGCAACATGGGGCCTGGTGGCTATCCAGCTGCCGAGAAGGTCATGCAAGGAAAAAATGAACACCCACAGGTGTATTATGACAGATTCATCCAGGCTTATTTTAGTAACCAAAATGAACCGGGCATGGAAGAAGAGGAAGGTTTTAAATTTGTTTTCAGAAAAAAATCTCAACCCTGAGATAAAACTTTTGGTACAAGTCATGGCTAATTTCAAACAGAAAACCATCAAAGAATTGAAACAGTGTATGGTAAATGTCTATGAGGCTCACATGCAAAACAAAACACCCGTAGAGGTGTTCCCATGTGTAAAGGCAGAATCTCACTCGCTGGAGCTAGAAGGGACGTGAGCATCAGCTCCCTATCCTAAAAAAGGCGAGAAGAAACAACATTTTAAACATGACAAACCACAAAATGAAGGTGCCCGCTGGAGCAAAAACCCAAAGTGGTTCAAATCGAACCCAGAGGGTGAACACCAAAATCAAAAGGGGGACGTACGTCCAAAGAATAAAAATTATGGATACAAAGGTAATCCATATAAAGGGTGGTCCCAACAGGAACTCCCAAATAAAGGGTGGTCCCAACAGGAACCCCAGAACCAAGGATGGTTCCAACAGGAACCCCCGAACCAAGGGTGGTCCCAGAGGGGACCCACAAGCCATGGATCAGCTCCTCCTGCACCTCGAACAGAGCAGTCCGAGACAAGGAAAAAAATCACAAAAGTTCCAGAAAAAAGGCCCTAAACCTCTGAACTCAGAAGATTCAGAGATACTACGTCTTATGGAAGAAATTTTCAAAAAAACAAATAAGGATAACCAGCCTGGAACAATGTGTAGCACTATCATTGACAATAACTCCGAGCATACAACTAACAACGTTGCCATAGACATTGACAGTCCACATGACATTGTCGTTACAGACTCAGAGGGCCCCTCATCTGACAAAAAGGGGGAAAACTCAAACACCAACGACAGTGACACGTCACAAACTGAACACTCAGACACAACTGTGACTGTACTGATGGTTCAGATGAACCAAAATTACATAGATAGAAGCAAATGTAAAAAGAAACATTGACCAAAAACCTAAAAGGTTCCTGTGTAACTTTATCAGAAAGGGGGTCGCTAAGAAAGCTTACCTGTCAATCACACTTGAAGGGGCCCTTACACATGATGTCCTCCAGGACGCGTTGCCGACATAACTATTATGTCAGCAGACTGTTCGAGGAGCTAAGGACCGCCGCTAACAGTGCTGACAGAGAAATACCCCTTACAGAATGTGCTATAGAAATGCAGGGTCTCTCAGAGACGAGAACAACCTTAACAGCTATAGCCATGGTTCACATGCAGATTGGCAAAATGACACTAACCACCCGGTACACGTGTCTACAGTTGACTCATTCCCATTTTTGGTTGGCCAAGATTTTATAAACCGCTTTGACGCGATTATGGACTACGGTGAACAGACAATGTAGGCCAAAGTGAGAAAACCACTGCCAATAGAAATGCCTCCACAGGGTGACACTAACTGCCTAACAGCAGGTACCACGGAAGGCACAAAGGACTACCCAACCGAGGGTACAAGCCCGGTAAATGAACCTTCAAAAACACGTGAGGCAGAGGAGACCCAACAGTTGGGTCCAACTCTGGCCCAACAAGAGAGCCTCCTCTGTGAGCTGAAACAATCACCACTAACTGAACACTACCTACCACAGGTAGTAAACGGTGTGGAAATCCAAGGATCCCACACCGAAGATGCTGTATTGTCCCCATGGACAGAGAAATCGGCAATCAGCCAAGCTTTCTATGAAACCTTGGTTCAAAAACATTTGGGTCTAGCAATGGTCAAAAAAGCTTTCCGCTTTCCATTAGATCCCAAATGTAAAAAGGTCATGACCGCAAAAGAAATCATTGACCTGAAACAGAACTGGAACCAACGAGAACTGGTCCACCCATTCATCGTTTTCCCAAACTTACCACATGCAACCTACATAGGCTCTGACATTTTGGTAAGATTAGGTGTCCAAGTGGACATCAACACCAATGTACTATGGTCACTAAATACAGTATAGCCACAAAGGATTCTCCTGTGCTAAGCACAGAAAACCTTAAGGTTGGACAGACCATCCCAGAAGTCTGCCAGGTTGCTAGCAACCAAAACACCACAGTACCACCTCAGGTTATGAACCACATGGTGAAAATCTACATCTTAGCTGGACAAGCTATTAGCAAAAAACAGGCATACTTTCAACCATCTCTTATGTTTTTCAACTTAGGACTGTCCATGGAAGCCACATGCCAAGTGAGCCTCGACTGCAGAACCACATCTGTTGCTGTATGTAACACAGGCACAGAAGAGGTACTGATCCCAAAAAACACATAGCTAGGATGGTTGATCTCTACCGATTTCCATGATTTTGAAC
The DNA here is from genome assembly GCA_038048925.1 of Garcialebias charrua. Classification (NCBI taxonomy): domain Eukaryota; kingdom Metazoa; phylum Chordata; class Actinopteri; order Cyprinodontiformes; family Rivulidae; genus Garcialebias; species Garcialebias charrua. Next base: position 19,800 of record JBBPBX010003106.1, on the reverse strand, counting down.
TAGGCATCCCATTTCTGGGAAGACTCCCAGAAAAAATGATCCCAAGTCAACACACGGGGCGAGTCTTGTTCACAAAGTCAACACAGGCCATAGCTCTCTTCTCTGCCAATGAGTTCGACCATGACACAGTCAACAGGTTCGGTCTCAACCAAGGAGACAGCTTAGGCCCTCAAACTTATAGTGTTCTACTTGTAGACAGGTTTTTCGACACAGAAAGGGACTCACTGGAGCTCTCCAAAGAACAATAACCCCTTTCAATTGCTTCACAGATTGAACAGGTGGTCGCGAAAGCCGACGCCCTGAAAACTGACGAAGAAAGGGACAAACTTCGCCAAGTTCTCTTAAAATATGAGAAATCATTCTCTACTGACTCGCTGGATTGTGGGTTGACCACGTTCCGCACAGTGAGCATCCCAACCTCGCCTAATGCTCCACCAACATTTGTCATACAATACAAGATTCCCCTGGTAGCACATCAACCTATCAGGGAAATCATTGATATCTTGTTAGAAAAATGTATAATCAGACAATGTAACAGCACCTACTCTGCGGCTTTATGGCCAGTGTTAAAAACAAATGGAAAGTGGAAACTCACAATAGACTACAAAAAGCTAAACAAACAAGTTCCCTTATCCAGGTGGCCAATGACCCAGCTCCAACAGGAACTGTTCAAGGTCACAGACGGTAAGTACTTTTCGACCCTCGACGTCGCCTCTGGTTTTTGGACCATCCCTGTACGTACCGAGGATCAACACAAATTAGCTTTCACGTTCGGTAGCAGACAATACACCTTCACCAGGTGTCCCTTTGGCTATGCTAACTCACCTGTAGAGTTCAACATATTCCTAAACAAAGCATGTCCAGACGCCCATGAGCGTGGGACACTGATTTATGTGGACAATGTCCTTTTGAGGCAGCCAACACTGGACTCACATTTGGCTGAGATCGACCACATTCTGAATCAACTAAAAACTGTTGGTGCTAAGATATCACTGTCAAAATGCCAGTGGGACAGGACCAAAGTGAACTACGTTGGCCTACTAGTAGGTCCAGACGGAGTACAGCAGCAAATGACTCGCACCCAAGGCCTTGACAATCTCAACGTCCCCACCAATCTCAAAGAACTACAAAGTTTTCTGGGTGTGTGTAACTACTCAAACCAATTCATAGAGAACTATGCAGACCTTGCAAAACCACTGACTGAACTCCTAAAGAAAGATGTTCCATTTGGCTGGACTGACAAACAACAGTAGGCAATGAACACTTTCATAGAAAGGATCAAGTCAGCCCCATGTTTAGTCTACCCAGACTACAAAAAAGAGTTGTACTTGGAAGTGGGCTTCTCAGCTCATTGCATAAGTGCAGGTCTGTACCAAATACATGACAGAGATAAGCGTGTCGTAGCCTACACCAGCAAGATGATGGCAGGCCCGAGTTAAGATACTCAGACTGTGAGAAAGCTCTACTAACCACAGTATGGGCAGTAAAACATTTCTCCAGCTACATTGGTGGACAAAAAATCTTTGTTGAAACATAACATCAGCCAGTGACTTTCCTAAACAGCTAACGCATCAGAGATGGTGTGGTGACAAACTCACGTGTAGCAGCATGGCTCATGGCACTTCAAAGTTTTAACCTAGACATCTGCTATGGACAAAACAAGAAGTCACATCTGGGCACTGACTTGGCAATCTGCCAAGATTGTACGCAAGACGTACCAGCTACCCAACCGCCAGCTGAGCACAAACCCTCAGTAACTAAGGACCCAAATCACCACTTCTTTGATGACAATACAGTATCTGCAAAGATATGACAACATTGTACATGGATGGATGTTCATTCCACCACGACAAAATCTGCAAGGCAGGTGTTGGAGGGATCCTCTTCCAAGACCAAGAACAGGTCACTTTCAGCTATAAATTAGGCTCCCAGACTTCTCAGTAAGCTGAGATCGCGGGAATCCTAATAGCTCTCCAGATGGTAGTAGAACGCTCCATCAAGACGCTAGTCATCTAAACTGACTCTAACTATGCCCGTTTAAATTTTGCGTGTCATCTCGCTGTATGGAAACAGAACAGTTTTCTCACAAGCGACAGAAAAGTGGTCAAACACAAAGCTTTTCATAGCGTGTGATCACTTGGTGACATCACATGACTTACAAATCTATTGGAATAAAGTTCCAGGACATTCAACAGTCCCAGGCGATGACAAGTGCTACAATGACCTTGCAGATTCCTTATCCCAGGGAGGAGCTGACGAAGGTCCTCTATGGTCCTTCAACCCCTCCTGGTTAATCAAAACACAACCTACAGTCGAGGTATTGGCAGTCACACATGCACAGGCTGCAGCCAGACGTGCTGGCAACACAGTCTCTGTACGACCCGCACTGACTGACCCAGATATCATCCAACTTCAGAAGTTGGATCCTGCTATCAACTCCATGATACTGTTCCTGACTGACCCAGACAAAAATACTCAGTCCAAAGACGAACTGGATTCAGATCCAGACCTTAAAATCCTCTATCAGTTGCGCAAACAGTTAAAATTAATCAAAGGCATCCTAACTTTTGCTCATGGACCAACATCCTCACCAGTGTTCGTGGTTCCTTATGACCACAGGGGGGTGAGGTTAGTTCATGCCTATGATCTTTGTTCCATAGGACACAAATGAGATAACGCCATGCTAACGGCATTGGAACAATTGCCTATTGGCCTGGAATGAAAAAGGATGTCAAAGATTACGTTCAAGGGTGCCTGGTCTGCGGCCAGTTTCAGCCAACCAGACCACTTCACAGAGCATCACTGCAAAGCAGAGGCATTGCATTTCCATGGTGTGACCTCCAGATTGACTGGGTTGGACCACTCACTAAGAGCTCTAGAGGAAACAAATATTTTCTCACGGAAACCTGTGCATTTATCAAATGGGTAGAATGCCTACTAGCTCCTAACGACACAGCACAAACCACTGCTATGTTGTTAATGAATCATGTAATCTCAAGGTTTGGACTCCCCCTCAAGGTGAACTCAGACAAAGGTACACACTTCACAAGTGAAGTGATGAAGGAACTGTGGAAGACGCTAGGCGTCAAAGCCGACTTCCATATTGGCTACCACCCATAGCCTTCAGGCCAAGTAGAGAGAGCAAACAGAACTGTGGTGAGTATTTTGAAGAAATACGTAGCCGCAAACCACAAGGACTGGGACATAAAACTCCCTCTGGTCCTCATGGCCATAAGGGCCACTCCACACATATCAACTGGCATCTCTCCCTTTGAGATGATGACCGGTCGACAAATGACTCTCCCTCTACATCTGTTGTACCAACCAGGCGATGCCGCCATGGCGACAGCCTACACCACACGACAATACATGAAAATTTTGGAAAAACACCTTGAAAACACTTTTGCTTTTGCCCAGATAAACCTAGAAAATCCGTTGAAGGACGCAAGGCGTACTATGACCAAAAGGTCTCTCACGATGAACTCCAAGTGGGAGACAGGGTCTGGTATTATACGTTTGCTCCCATAACCAGGAAAAGAGAGTCCGGGACCGGAACTCTCACGCGAAAATTAATGCCCAGGTGGACTGGACCTCATTTGATAAAAGACAAAGTGTCCTCAATTGTCTACAAAATCAAAATCAGCAAAGGCCGCAAAGAGCCAATCGTTAAATGGGTACATCGGAACCAGATCAAACCTTACAAGGAGTTCAATGACCCCACAAAAGACAAAGATCTCTCAAACTAACAGACTTCATGGGAAAATAAGGTCGTTCAAGCAGAAGATAGTAAATAAACTAAATCAGGTTTAAACTATATTAGTCGCTAAAAGAAACCGCTCCAACTAGAATTTAGAAATACTAAGTCTAAAACCTACAACAAAAACACCTTAACAACAGTTTAAATCCACAGGTTCCCTTATCAGTCAGTCACTCGGTGCAACACTATTGCTATGGGAAATTGCACCCCCACGCGATTACCTGAAGGAATACATTCACGCCTTTACGGCAGGGGGCGTCAGCGTCACCCCAGAGACCCCACCCTCTGAGTACTTAAGACGCGGACGCCCATCCTACTTTCTCTTTTTGCCCTTCACCTGGCTTAAACCTGAACTTTGTGGGACTTCTCTGTTGTCACATCGCTCGACTAGAGGTGAGCTTGCTCCCAACGCTGAGCGTATAGAGAAATTTCCTGCGTATTGCTGGGCTGGCGAAAGCTAGTCCAACGTTTTCTACTTAACCTCAAAGCTTTTCTTTTCTCTACGCAGCTGCTTCGCTCGACGGCGCTAACTGCATCACAATGCTCCCTGCTAACAAGTAGCAGGCTAGCTAGCGAAAGCGACGCAACGGAGAGAACATCTCGAACAAAGGAAAATTAGGAACAACCTCGACGCTTCTCGGTCATGGCCCCCGAGAAGGGAAAACGGAAGACAAAGATTCCGAAGAAAACAAGCAGGATGGCGAGCCCTCGCTCGCGCACCTACCCCACCGGCTACGGCTACTCCCTGTTGGCGAAGGACACCCACGAGGCCTGTTCCGTTTGCCTGGGTATTCTGCACGCGAGAACAGCGCTAGGATCCCCCGACTCCTGTCCACATTTCAGCAGGATGCCGGCGGTTGTGAGAAAGCACCGTGCGGACGCATTGGCCAAAGCCATGGAAAAGGCTGCGGTGCTGGAGGCCGCAGGCCCAACAGAACCACTCGTTCCCGAACCGGAGCTCGAGAACACAGACCTGGAATGCAACTGTCAGGTTGGGGGAGAGAACGTGTTGGACACGTCGGTCCCCGTCGAGGACTCGACGCCCGAAGTGTCTGACCAGGACGCCGAGTACGGTTACGAGGGGGAAAGTGTGGATTCCTCCCAGAACCTGGAACAAGTACTGCCAGAATTGGACACGTCGGTCCCTGCTCTGTTCGACTTTTGCCACAGGTCCGCGGACGCACTGCAGATCGCGTGGCCAGACCCCACGCCTCGCCAACAGGTTACGAGGCTGGCGGGAAATTATTTCTACGCGAAACAGCAGCCGACAACGAGGCAGAGAATGCCCATCTTTCCGGACTTCCTGGTGGAGCTCACGCGCTCCTGGGCTGAACCCAGAGCTCCTATGACGCTGCCGCTCTTTCGGTTCCTGGATGTTGCTGGGATGGAGGCAGCAGGACTCGCCAGCGCCCCGCATATAGAGGAGACCCTGGAGGCTCCTCTGGTTCCCGTAACAGTGGGTGCGAAGCTAGCACTGCCCAGCAAGGCCTGCCGCGCTTCGGAGAAAAAGCTCGATAAGTGCTATAGGGCTCAGGGCTTCGCGGCTCATGTGATGAACGCTTTAACCATGATACAGGCGTACCTAGCAGAAAAGCTGCAGAGTTCCAGGTAACAACAAATGAACAGGCCGCAGCAGAGGCCCTGGAGGAGGCCCGCAGGGCCTTTGACTTAGTGCTCCGTATGATGGGGACAATAGCTATCACACAGGGCAGAGCAATGGCGGAAATGGTTGTCGGTCAGCGCCACCTGTGGATGACTTTAACGGACCTCCCGGAAGGCCATAGGTCCCTTTTTCTTCAACACCCGATCGAGCCAACGGGACTGTTCAGGGGAGCTCTGGAACGCATCCAGACTAGGCTGGAGCAAAGGCGTAAACAGACGGGAGCCCTCCGTGAGGGGCTGCCAAGGAAAAGTTTTGCCTCCCCAGGGAGGCCATACGTCGCCCTCCGCAGAAGAGACTTGCTGGTGACGGAGAGCCTTTTCAGCGCCAGACGGCTCGGCCTAGGACCTCTTCGATGAACCCAGGTGGAAAGCAGATTTGGGCCTGATGAAACAAGACAAATTCATAATTTTACAGGTTTGCCCGCCCATGTGGTACGGGAACCGAAGTCTTTGAACCCAGACTTTGTTTGTAAAACGTTACAAGGAGCTAGTGACATGTGTATGCGAATTAAACATGTCTCATCTACTGTATGTGTAATAAAAACAAGCACTGTTTCATCCATACACAAAAATAAAAGTACCAAAGCACAGATTACCCTGGTTCTTGACTCGAGCCCCACTTTTGTGAAACACAAACTACTAGGTCAGATTATGAACCGCAGTAGGACGCACGAGTTCTGCCTGAGACAGTCAGACCTCGCGACATCCTCTGTTGGGCAGACCAGCTTGCTCGGGAGCACGCAAGAGGGGTCAAAGGCCACCCGTCCCGCACACACACAAAACAAACAACAGATAGACATGCCTTCCAGGCTCACGGCGCATGCGCAGGCCTGGAAGGCGTGTCTGCCAAACGAATGGATCATGACGACGGTGCGTCATGGGTTCAGGCTGCAGTTCCTCAAAGGACCGCCCCCCTTCACGGGGGTGCTGCAGTCGAATATCAACCCAGCACGCGCACACGTGCTGAGGGAGGAAGTATCAACAATGCTACAGAAAGGAGTAATAAGTGTTGTCCCGAAACACAAACTACGTTCCGGTCACTACAGCAAGTACTTCCTGGTGCCCAAAAGAGATCAATCCCTGAGGCCGATCCTCGATCTCAGGACGCTGAACAAGAGAATAAGAACATTTAAGTTCAAGATGTTCACACTGCGGCAGGTCCTCCAGTCTGTAAGACCAGGAGACTACGCATGTACAATGGATTTAAAGGACGCCTATTTCCATGTGGACGTGTGGAGGAGGCACAGAAAATTCTTCCGCTTTGCATTTGAAGGAAAAGCATACGAATTCAAGGCCTTACCCTTCGGTTTAAAGACTGTTCCTCGTACATTTACAAAATGTTTGGACGTAGCACTGTCCCCTCTCAGGAATCAAGGGGTCAGGATTATGAATTACCTGGATGACCTCCTGATTCTAGCCGGAAGCAGAATACAGGCTCAGTCACACTCCCGTAGGTTGATCTCTCACCTGGAGTCTCTCGGTTTTGTCATAAACCTACAGAAGAGTGACCTGACTCCATCACGGGTTACCCTATTTCTGGGAGTACATGTCAATACCATCTGGTACAGAGCATGGCTCTCAGAGGAACGCATTTCCTCAATTCGCCATTGCCTGGAAAAGTTTAGAATGAATAAGGGGATCCCCCTAAAAACATGCCAATGCCTCTTAGGCCTCTTGGCGGTAGCCATACCCTGTGTGCCACACACATTGTTGAAAATGCGGGCCTTACAAATATGGCTAAACCAAAAAACATAACCTGCCCCGTTTAGGTAAGCAGGAAAAGTTAGGATTGGTTCAGAGTGCCTGAGGGCCTTAGAACCATGGAGAGACTTGTCCGTGTTCACGGAAGGGGTCCCGTTGGGACGGGTGTCATCCCGTCTGGTCATCACGATAGACGCCTCAAAAACAGGATGGGAAGCAGTCTGCAGAAATCAGAATGCCTGAGGCCTTTGGAAAGAGCAGGAAGCGAGATTACACATCAACTTCCTGGAATTGTTGGCCGTATTCCTGTCAGTAAAATACTTTTTTGGTAAAGGTCTGATTGCAGGGCAGCATGTCCTAGTAAAATCAGATAACAAAACCACGGTGTCCTTCATCATCAGGGAAGGAGGGACAAGATCCCGGGCTCTCCTAGGTCTGACACAAAGACTGCTCACATGGTGTACCCCAAGAATATTGTCGCTCAGGGCGACCCATATTCCGGGTGAACTGAACTACGGAGCGGATGCCCTCTCAAGAGGGCCTCTCTTGGCATCGAAATGGAGGTTGAACCCACGGGTCGTGGATCAGCTCTTGTCACAATTTGGGAGAGCCTCTGTAGACCTGTTCACATGCAGGGCTAGCTCACAATGCGAACTCTATTTCTCTCTAAAGGAGACAGACGCACCGTTGGGAACGGATGCTTTGGCCCATGATTGGCCAGCAGGGGTGCTATATTATGCTTTTCCACCTGTCCCTCTGATTCAGGTGACGCTGGAACGTGTACGCAAGGGAGCCCTCTCCTTGATACTAATAGCCCCCAGGTGGCCACAGAAACTGTGGTTCCTGGAACTGATCTCAATGCTGTCAGGGATACCATGGCAGCTCCCTTCTCACAAGGACCTGCTGACTCAAGCACATGGGCAGCTTCTCCATCCACGTCCGGAACTGTGGTAGCTTTTAGCCTGGCCACTGAAGGGAACAGGCTGAAGGCCTAAGGCCTCACTGTTTCTCCTTTTTTTTTTTTTTTAAGGGGGAAACAACATCAAAAGGGGAAACCCTTGGTGCACATGCTTACATGAGGGACGTACTGAGGAAGGGATTGCCCTCCCCTCACTAACAGGTCTCCGACATCAGGATGGGCCCCTTTGACAGTCCTAAGAAGTTATCTGTTCAGTGAACAGATAAGGGTCTTTTTAGGCATGTATGTGCACTCTGTGTGTACGACGGATTTGCCCCTGAGGGGTCAAAGGTCACCCTGTGTATAAACTGAGCTTATACCCAAATGATGCCATCTGAAATGTCAGTGGCTTAAGGTTTTTTTTGCTCTTTGATCTTTTCCTCCTGCTTCCCAAATTATCTAGGGAAGTAGGAGATGGTGAACAATTGTACCAGTGGAGCACGTCTGTGCTACCTCTAGCTGGAGTTCCACCAATATGTCTAGTGGTAACATCAGGTTGATGTTTCTGCATGTGACGTTCCTTCTCAGGCTGTGCCTCTACATATACTGTAGAGAGCGGCCGAGAGATGCATAATGTATAAAGGCATAAGTTCTCACAAGCATGCATTTTACTGAGCATTTCATGGGCGCAAATGAATTATGTTCCCATAGCAATAGTGTTGCACCGAGTGACTGACTGATAAGGGAACTGAAAATTACGCACCATAACTCATGTTCCCTGAAGGAAGAGAACGAGGTGCAACAAAGTTGGCCCTTTTCAATGCTGAAGCTCGGTGAAGTGCACTTGAAGAAAGTAGGATGGGCATCCGCGTCTTAAGTAGCCAGAGGGCGGGGTCTCTGGGGTGACGCTGACGCCCCCTGCTGTAAAGACGTGAATGTATTCCTTCAGGTAATCGCGCGGGGACACAATTTCCCATATCAATAGTGTTACACCTCGTTCCCTTCCTTCAGGGAACATGAGTTATGGTGCATAACTTTCAGATTTCATTTGACATCAGTTATAAAGATAAGACCTGTTTTTTTGTGTGTTACATGGTGGGATCTGATGACCAGAGTGAGTTGAAGTAGGACTGGGCCATATCAAATTGTTCCCGGTACTGTATACCGGTAAAAAAAGCTTGCCCGGGCAAAAAAGTTATATCATGATATGCTAATTTCATGACGTAATACGTCAAGGCGCCACGCCCCCTTTACAACCGAGCGCTTCAAACAACCAAACCGAGCTGCGCACCTCCCTCCACCAGTCTATGTGCAATACTAGCTAGCTATGCTAAAAACAAACAACTCGCGTCTCAGCTTCTCTTCCCCCTGCTTAAACTGCAGGTAGAGAGAGCTCAAATGCCTCCCCCTCCCCCCGCTCTGAGCAGTCGGTGCTGTATGTCTCCCCCGCTCTAAACAGTCTTTACAAACACGCGCGGCTCCACGGACCAAGAGTCAGGTAATCAGAGACATATCATCTAAAAAAGCTAAGTCTGGTCCTCTGGACATGTCCAGAGGACCAGACTTAGCTTTTTTAGATTTTTCTACCTGGATTATTGAGCATGCATCAGGGTGTGCAGAGACAGATCAGTTTTAAAAAATGAACAATTCCTGCATGAATAGATAACAGATGTTTTCAATCTAAATAACAGATCATTTTTTATACTTCTAGACTGAATACTTTACTAAATAAAGTAATTTCAGTAAAATTACCCCTTGTTTTTTTAATTTTTATATACATAATACTGCAAAGCAACATGTTAAGTTAATTTTGTCAAATAAATAAATTTGATTTCTGTTTTTTTTTGTGTGGTTATATCACAAAATTTATCGTTATCGTGATAATGCTCTGAAATATCACGATATAATTTTTGAGCCATATCGCCCACCCCTAAGTTGAAGCACATCGTTTTCTAGTTGCTTAATCACTACTTTTGTTGTTGTTGAAATATTGTTTTTGGTTCTGAACACTCCCACAAAGAGGACAAAGAGGTTTTGTATTAACACGTTAATGACTAAAATGGAATTTCACTATGCAAACCGGCAGTCCATTTGTTAAACCTCAAAATTTTTGAAGAGTCAATGTAAATTAATGCTACTTTAGGTACAGTAATCTACACTGATCTCACAACTTTCCAAATTTAGCCTACTCGTACAATTCTATTCAAAGGGTTACCTAAATTTTTAAAACGAGTCTTGCCATAGACTCCAAATTTTTAAAAGGGAAAACCAAAAACTTAAGTCGTTCGTCTAAAGGACAACAGACAATTAAACCAAACTATATTTTCTTTTTCTATGATAGATCTAACTTTAACTAAGTTATGAATGGAGGAATAGTTTGGAAGAAGAGGCCTTCGTTACAGAAGCCCTCTTGAACCTTCTATAGGTATAGATCCCTATATCTAACTTTTACAGCATGACCCACCCCTTAATTGGAATCTGTAGCTGATCTAAACCATGATAGCTTACACACCAGGTGCATATAGGTAAGGCTAATGTAAAATCCCAATCATAAGCCCACTTAAAACCACATAAATGCATAACACATAGTGGTGGTTTTACTGTTTAGTACGGTCTCGGTTTGAATTCAATTATACCGGTATCTATATGTATATTTCAGAATCAGAATAAGCTTTATTATCATTGCACCGAGATACAACGAGAACATGTACATACAGTCATCCAAAAGATGGACGGAGTGCACGAAGCTGCTACAAAAAGCGCAGCCTTCTTATTCTTGTTCAGAATAATATTTGTGCTTAGATGAGAAAAAGGAAAAAACATGAGGAGAGACTGTATTAAAAAAAAGCTCTCTCACTCCTTATCGTAGACTGGGCATGATTTGAGGTATCAAAAAAACCTACCACAGCATAGCAACATAAATAGACGTGGTACATGTACATATAGGCTGGTGAAGACTGAAGACATTGAATTTTAAGGGAATGTCATAGCATAATCTAGAGCCCCCTCTCAGCCATTGTCCAGATAAAAGGTATTATTTATCATCAGCTCGGTAGGTTCCATCACATGTCCACGGCTTTGGGGAAGGGAGGGCTGAGGAGATAGACAAAGCATCTTTGTTTTTTTTCTAAACATGCAAGGAAGAGCTGAGATAAGCCCACTGTCAAGGCCACAGTTTGGGTGAGGCAGAACTCGTGAATTGCTGTTTCTGCCTTTAAAAAGTCTTGCTGGTATAGTTTTCAAATTCAAGATCTTTTTATTGAATGTTTTCATTTTTTTTCCAAACAACAACAACAGCAAAACAAACAAACAACAAAAACAACAGTCAATTTGAGCTGCAACGTGTACACCATAATCCACACCAAAGGAGACAAAAAAAAACAACAACAAACAAAAACAAAAAAATAATAACATGGAAAATAATCCCTACCCAATCACTGCCAAAAGAAAAGAGAGAAAAATAAATAGAAGGTAAAATAGCCAAGAGACTGCATTAACCTGAGTGAATTATGTTGTCAGAGAGACTGGAACAAATTCAGGAAAGGTCCCCAAACATTCTCAAATTTACCCTCTTTCTGTTGAAGTGCGAATCTGATTTTCTCCAGCTTTAAACAGGACATGATGTCAGCCAACCACTGAGCGTGAGTGGGTGGAGACGGTTCTTTCCACCTAAGCAAAATAGCTCGTCTGGCCAGGAGAGAGGTGAACGATATTACGTGTTGTTGGTTTTTATTTAGGTTTGTCATGCCCTCTACAAGACCAAACAGAGCAATCAGTGGGTCAGGGTTCAGACGTGTATCTAGTACACGTGATAGAGTCTGAAAGATTTCCCGCCAATATTTGTTCAGAGATGGGCAAAACCAAAACATATGGGAGAGAGAGGCTTCAGCATGTTTGCATCTCACACAGTATGGGCTGACATCAGGATACATAGAGGACAGTTTAAGTTTAGAGATGTGAGCTCTGTGCACCACTTTAAATTGTATTAGACAGTGTCTAGCACAGAGAGAGCTGGAGCTCACCAGTTTGAGTATGGAGGCCCAAGAGTCCTCTGAAATAGAGGAGCCGAGATCCTCTTCCCAAGCAGCTTTGACTTTATCTGAGGAAGCACGCTTCAAATCCAATAGTTTACTGTAAATGAATGAAATGGACTGTTTTTTATTTGGGTCTAAAGAAAGAATAGTGTCAATACCCTCCTAGGACCTGTCATCCACATATGTGGACATCACATTTTGGGCTGTCTAAACAACATTACTAAAAAAAAAATTACTAAATATTGCTCTACACGTGGCCTGGTGTCCTCATATGAGGTCATTGTACTGCCACTTAGTGGTTTAGAAGTGCATAGCACATTACAGGTTAGTTCCAAGATGGCTGACGACACACCCACAAGTTCACATGGCAGCTCCCAATCCAAACCTCGGCCAGGTAAAAATTGAATAAAGTTTCATGGTGGATTTTTGTTCAAATATTTAAAAAAGTGTTCAGTGTTTGTTATTGTGTTTAAATTTTACAAAAGTTAGCAACTGCAGGGATTTAGCATGTCGCTAAACATGATGTACACATATGTGGACATAGGGACTTAGTGTTGTTAATTTTGTTGACCATGTCCACAAATGTGGACTGTGGGAATTGGTTTTGTAGAAAATATTTTTATGCTAAAATGTTTTAGAAATAAATGTACATAGATTTTTATTTGATTTTGCTTATGATTTTTTTTCACAGAGTGTTATTCTCTGTAAGTAATGGAATTGCTGGGGTTAATTGATGGAGAAAACTCGGAGATAGAAGACTAGTCAGACATTGATGGTCCCGTAGAGGATACTGAATATCTGGGCAATAGCTGGGTAAGTTTCATCCAGGATCCCCGGTGTGCGCGGATAATCCTTACCCAGGCCTTAGTGCCCCCTCCCTGAGTGCGGGACCACCGAACCCCCACCGGTGTGTGCGGATAATCCTTACCCAGGCCATAGTGACCCTTCCTGGGTGTGGGACCACCGAACCCTCCCGGTGCGTACAAATAATCCTTACCCAGGCCTTAGTGCCCCCTCCCTGGGTGTGGGACCACCGAACCCCACCGGTGCATGCGGATAATCCTTACCCAAGTCTCAGTGCCCCCTCCCTGGGTGTGGGACCACCAAACCCCCCGGTGCGCACAGATAATCCTTACCCAGACCTTAGTGCCCCCTCCCTGGGTATGGGACCACCGAACCCCACCGGTGCACGCGGATAATCCTTACCCAGGTCTCAGTGCCTCCTCCCTGGGTGTGGGACCACCAAACCCCCCGGTGCACACAGATAATCCTCACCCAGACCTTAGTGCCCCCTCCCTGGGTGTGGGACCACCGAACCTCACCGGTGCACGCGGATAATACTTACCCAGGTCTTAGTGCCCCCTCCCTGGGTGTGGGATCATCAAACCCCATCGGTACGCACGGATACTCCTTAGTCAGACCTTAGTGCTCCCTCCCTTGGTGTAGGATCACCGAACCCCCCCCCCCCGGTGCGCGTGAATAATTCTTACCCAGGCCGTAGTGCCCCCTCCCTGGGTGTGGGATCATCGCACCTTACCGGTGCGCGCGGATAATCCTTACCCAGGCCTTAGTGCCCACTCCCTGGGTGTGGGATCATCGCACCTCACCGGTGCGCGCGGATAATCCTTACCCAGACCTTAGTGCCCCCTCCCTGGGTGTGGGACCACTGAACTCCCCGGTACGCGTGGATAATCCTTACCCAGGCCTTAGTGCCCCCTCCCTGGGTGTGGGACCACTGAACCCCCCGGTGCGCGCAGATAATCCTTACCCAGGCCTTAGTGCCCCCTCCCTAGGTGTGGGACCACCGTACCCCCCGGTGCGCATGGATCATCTTTAGCCATGCTTGGTGATACCTCGTCGGGCTTTGTTGGGACAACTCCCGGACATTTGCCCGGAGCATTTCATTTGCAAAGCATTTACATTGAATGTTGGGACAAGGTCCCAACATTCCCTAGCGCCCTAACCCTAACCCCCTAACCCTACACCTAACCCCTTAATCCTAACCTGTCTGAAATGGGACAAGAAACTATTTTTTAATATTGTTTTTCCACTTCGGAAAATACTGCTGTGTCCAGACACAAAATAAATAGTTTTGCATATCATTATCCAATTGTAAATTTGTTGTGTTTTATCTATTTTTAAAACGAATGTCCACATATGTGGACATCATTTTTCTCAGAGACTGCATCATGTAAAAAGATAAATCTTGGTTTTTACACTCATCAGGTCCCAATCAACCCAAATAACATAGGGAAGTTAAAAATGCATATCATGTTAGAGTTCGGGTCTTAGGAGGATACTGCTATCAGTTGAAATGGAGAGGTTGGACAAATGAAGAGTAATAAAGTGCCGTATTTGGAGATATCGAAAAAAATGGGACTTGGGAAGACTAAAGTTTTCACATAGTTGTTGAAATGAAGCTAAATTATTATTGAGAAACAAGTCATTGAAGCGTACTATACCCCTTCTTTGCCATTCTTTAAAAACAGAGTCCTGAGATGAGGGTTTAAAAAGTTGGTTAGACATAATAGGACTATAAAGAGAGAGACTAGAGAAATCAAAATATTTACGAAATTGTGCCCAGATTTTTAGTGAGTGTTTTATAACTGGATTTGTAACAGTTGTAAGTGGTGGAAGCGGGAGTGAGGATCCCAAGAAAGCCACGGATGACCATTTCCCAGAACACTGTGACTCCATCTCTACCCAGTCAGGGCTGTCAGGCCTGTTGTAATAGAATGACCAGAATGCTAGACAGTGCAAGTTTGCTGCCCAATAATAAAGGCGGAAATTTGGAAGGGCAAGACCGCCTGCGGCCTTAGTTTTTTGGAGAAGTGTCTTATTTAAGCGTGGACGCTTTCCTTGCCACAGATATGATGAAATGATGGAATCTAACTGAACAAAAAATGAACCAGGGATAAAAACAGGAATATTTTGAAAAAGATATAAAAACTTAGGTAAAGTGACCATCTTGACTGAGTTAATACGGCCTATGAGGGAAATGGAAAGCGGTGACCATCGGGATAATGCCTGCTTTGTCTGATTCAACAGAGAGACAAAGTTTTCTTGATATAAATCTTTATACCTCCTCGTAACTGTAACACCCAGGTAAGAGAATTTTGTCTTCTCAATTTTAAGAGGCCATTTACCAAAGTCAAGAGTCTGCGCCAGGGTATTGACAGGGAAAATTACACTTTTACTCAGGTTTAATTTGTAACCAGAATTTATTCCAAATTCCTCAAGTAATGATAAAACGGAGGGCAGCGTGTCAGTCGGATGAGAAATGAAAAGTAAAAGGTCATCAGCATAAAGGGAGACCTTGTGCTCCATATCGCCTCTCCAGATTCCTGAAATTGTGTCACAGGACCGCAAAGCAGTGGCAAGAGGTTCAATTGCCAGGTCAAAAAGTAGAGGGCTCAGTGGGCATCCCTGGCGAGTTCCTCGATGTAGACTGAAGGGTTTGGATATCTGAGAGTTGGTACGAATGGTTGCGGTGGGATGTGAATAAATTAGTTGCACCCATGTAATGAAATTGGGGCCAAAACCAAATTTGTCAAGAACATTAAACAAGTAGTCCCATTCAACCCGATCAAATGCTTTCTCCGCATCAAGGGAAATCACACACTCAGGAACAGTATCCGAAGGAGAGTAAATAATGTCCAAAAGGCGTCTGACATTAAAAAAGGAGTGCCTGCCTTTAATGAATCCAGTCTGGTCTTTTGATATGATGAAAGGAAGGATCTTTTCCAACCTTTGAGCAAGAACTTTGGCTAAAATTTTGGCGTCTGTATTTAAAAGGGAGATTGGTCGATAAGAGGAACAGTGAGTTGGGTCTTTTCCTTTCTTTGCAATGAGGGTAATGCAGGCCTCTAAGAAAGATTTCGGAAGGGATCCTTGGTCAAATGACTCTAAGAGAACCGAGTGTAGGAGTGGGGAAAGTAATGAAGAAAATTTCTTAAAAAATTCAGCGGGGAAGCCGTCAGGACCCGGACATTTGCCCGACTGCATTACCGATACAGCTGACACAATTTCTGTCAGGGATATTGGGATCTCCAGTGCATCTTTCAGGTTGGGTGTGAGTTTTGGCATATTGGTCTTTTCGAAGAACTGAGAAGATAAATTCTTGTTGGTTTGGGATTCTGAAGTATATAAATGGGAATAAAAGTCCTTAAATGCTCTGTTAATTTGTAAATGATCTAGAGTTGTGGTGCCGTTCTCTAATTGGATCTTAGGGATGATTTGTTTAGCCATGGCACCCTTCAACTGATTTGCCAGTAGTTTTCCTGACTTTTCTCCATGTATGTAAAATGATGATTTACTTTTCAAAAGTGATTGTTCTATTGAGTATGTAGACAATAAATCAAACTTAGTTTTGAGTTCTACTTTTTTTTTGTACAGATTAGGGCATTTGTTTTGAGCGTATTGTTGATCAATTTCTTTTATCTGCTGGGCTAAATCAGTTCTTTCTTTTTGAGATTTTTGCCTCAGCCGGGCGGTATATGAAATGATTTGTCCCCTAAGATAGGCCTTAAGGGTATCCCAAACTGTTGACAGTGGGATCCCAGGAGTTCTGTTTATGGATAGAAAGAAGGTTATTTCTTTTTCTATAAATGTAACAAAATCATTGTTTGACAGTAACGTTGAATTGAATCTCCACTGTCTACTCCTTATAGGAATGTCAGGGAGGGACAAAGACAGAGTGACAGGTGCATGGTCTGAGATGACAATACTATGGTAGTCACAGCCACGGACAGAGGGAAGAAGTTTGTTGTCCATGAAAAAGTAATCGATCCTCGAGTACGAGTGATGAACATGAGAAAAAAAAGAATATTCTCTCTCAGCTGGGTGTAAAAAACGCCATACATCGCACAGGCCATACTTAGATAGAAAGGCACGAATAGTGTGGGACGACCTGCTGGCTGTGGCAGGGTTTGTAGAGGATCTGTCCAAAACTGGGTCCAACCAGCAATTCAAGTCACCGCTGAGTATCAATGAGTATGTGTTTAGGTCCGGGAGCAGTGAGAATAATTTCTCAAAGAAACCAACATCATCCGTATTTGGGGCATAAACATTAACTAGCACTACTGGTGTGTTGTACAATTTACCGGAAACAATCACAAAACGACCATATTTATCTGAGTTAACTTGAAAAGGTTCAAATGAAATGTCTTGACTGATGAGGATCGAGACGCCCCGAGCCTTTGCTCGAAATGAGGAATGGAAACTCTGCCCGTGCCATGTTTGCAGTAATCGTTTGCTATCGTCACTTCTAATGTGAGTCTCCTGCAGGAAAGCAATGCCTGTATTTAACTGTTTTAAATGAGAGAGCACCTTCCTTCTCTTGACGGGGTGGTTCAAACCTTTGACGTTCCAGCTTGACAACACCAACTGACCACTCATATTACTAATAATTTGTATAAGAAAGGTAGGTAATACAGTCTAATGTGTTGATGGCTGTGCAGTTCTTGGCAAAGTGAAAGAAAATATAAATTAATGGCAGTGATGGACCCCCCACCCCCCTCCCTTTCCCACCCTGGACAGCTGCAACAGACAGAAGCAGCAAGCTCCATAGAAATTAAAAATAAGTCTCCTGTCTAACTTTTAAACTAGTGCTCCAGTATCATCAGAGGAAAAAAAAAATGTATAAGCACCTCATGCAAGGCCAAAAATGTACACATAGATGTGTGATCACGCATACACATATAAACAAGGTTAAATTAATCCTAATCCTAAATTAAATCTTCAATCAGTCCAAGACCAATTCAAGATTCAATTCAAGATAGTCAACAGGTAAACAAGAAGAGGAAAAGTGTTAATAGTTCAAAATAATATATTAAAAACATTATATATTTCACCCATTTTTATACCTGGATAGGCCTACTTCAATTATTTATGTGCCTAAATACCTAATGCCTAAAAAAAAAAAAAATTTTTTTTTTTATAAGCACCTCACAAACTAGTTTAAAGTATGCAAGGCCAAAAAAATGTATACACATAAATGTGTACCGGTAATCACGCACACATATACAAACGTAAAGTTAAATTAATCCCAATCTCAAATTAATTATCAATCAATCCAGGACTAACCCAAGATTCAGCTCAAAATAGTCAACAGGTAAACCAGAAAAGGAAAAATGTTTCATTTCAAAAATGTTAATAGTTCAAAAAAAGCTGCAACTAAAAAAAGTCTCAGATAATCAGAGTATGGGCAGAGTCCTGCTCATCTGTTCCTCACCTCATGTAAAGAAAAGTTTAGTGTAAACAGAAACAAAGCCAGTGCGGGAACAGCGCATTGGTGTCAGCAATACGCTTCCGTACATTGTTCATCAGTTAGAAGAAAAGTTTAAATATTACTTGCGCTGTGAAGCTTGAAAGGTGTCACTGAACTTCTGCGCCTCCTCCACAGAGCCCAACCACTTTCTGTGTCCATCAGGTAAAGTCACGCGGAGTCGAGCAGGAAAAAGCAGAGCAGGTTTTAGACCCAGAGAATACAGCGCAGACATCACGTTCTTATATTCCACTCGCTGGTTGAGGACTTCTGGGCTGTAGTCTTCCACGATCCGCACTGGTTTCCCCTGGTATACAAGCCTGCCCCTGCGTCGAGCTTCCCGGATCAGCAGCTCCTTCACCTGGGCCCGGTGCACCCGCAGGATAACCGGATGCGGCCGCTGGTCCGAGGCGGGTTTCGGAGCGAGAGTTCTATGAGCCCGGTCCAGTTCGGGTGGAGAAGGAAGCGTGTCACGCCCAAAGATGTCGCACAGCAGGTTGGAGAAAAAGTCTGTGGGACGTCCGCTTTCAATAGATTCCGGTAAACCCAGCACACGAATATTCTGCCGTCTGCTTCGACTTTCTAAATCCGCTAGTTTAGATCTTAATCTGGTGTTTTCCTCTTGGAGAGTTGAGCAGGTGTTTTCCACCTCCGACATGCGCTGGCTCAGGTCGTTAGTGACGAGCTCCAGTGATGACACACGCTGGCCGTGTTCCTCCACCGCGAGCCGAGTCTGGTCCAATTTGAGATCCAGCTGGTGGAAAGTTTGTTTGAATTCAGCTGACAGCGCGGCGCGGTGTTCCTCCAGCAGCAAGGTAATTGCCTCGAGGGTTAGGCCAGCGTCATCTTTCTCGGCGTCCTTCTTTGATCTTGTCGATTTTTGAGACATTTTTTAATCCAAAATCTTTAAAAGAGATACTTGATGGAAGTTGTGTGCGTGATGATAGGAAAAAATATTACATATAGAGGGCTTGGTGGTACTAAAAAATTAATTTTACCCGGAGCACTGGCAAGTGCGACTCACTCCATCTCACGACCACACCCCTTGCTGGTATAGTTTTGATAGAAACTCCAAACAGCCGAACTGATTCCTTACGCCGAAAGTCAAGTTCACAGCTCTCTCCAAGATTATTTCCACTGTTCATGTGTACTGCCAGATAGCTCACAGTCCTGATAACAAACCATTTAAGCTAAAGCAAATTTAATTTATTTGATTATGTACTTAATTTATGTTTTTGTCCTTTTAGGTCAGGTTTTATTGTCACCCCTGTTAGCAACGTTCTACAATTGATGATGAGCTACCACCTGACCACATTATGGTAGGAAATCAACCTCTTTGTTGACTGCTTTTAGTCTTTATGTGTGTGTATATCAGAGTCAAAGAGTCAGAGTTTCTTTATTTGTCATATGGTGGAATGAAATTGTATACACAGTGTCCCAGTTATATCCAACAAAAGTATAAAATGTAAAAGAAAAACATTAA
>JBBPBX010003105.1:37349-84908 GCA_038048925.1 Garcialebias charrua | reverse complement strand
CACTGTGACCATCAGTCCAGTCCTGCTGAAATAAACGGTGTGTGATGTTTGTCGTGATGGGAGGCTACAGCAAAGCGACCACATCCTCTCCATAAGCATGGCCCGCTGTTGTCATGGTCACCAGCTCATGTGGCTGAGAGAGAACCACCACAGAGTCCGCAGAGGCTGCAGGGAAACACACACAAAAAGCCAAGTTAAACAAAGTACAGTATTTTCTGGTGTATAGGTCACACCTGTGTATAGGTCGCATTGTCCAATTATCACCAATAGATTGGAAAAATCCCTAGATAGGTCGCACCTACGTTTAGCTCTGCTGCAAATGTCTGCCACAGGAGCGCACAGCAAGGCTTTTAAGAAGATTAACACTTAAAAACAATTATTTGTTTGATAAAAATTATAGCAAATATATGTCTGAGCTGAACTTTTCCTTAATAAATTAACGTAATTGTGAAATGAGCTGGATTTTAAAATTTGTTTAACCGAAAGTGATAACAAGCCATATATATAGGTCACACCTGAGAATAGGTCGCAGGCCTTGAAAAAACCATAAAAAGGTGCAACCTATACACCGGAAAATACGGTAAACATAAAAAGCCAAGTTAAACAAAGTAAACACAAAAAGCCAAGTTAAACAAAGTAAACAAAACCATTTGTACATAAACTATTTGTACCACAAATCGTCTTATACAGGCATAATCATGACAGTTCTGCTAAATGGCTGCACAGACTTTAGGTTTCCTCTAGCTCTTCATAAATCACAGATGAATAATGCATTTTATTTGGTAGCGCCTTTCAAAAACACTCAAGGACACTTTACAGCATTAAAAACACAATAAAAACAGTATAAAATAACTATATACCGGTAAAAAGAAAAATTAAAAAGATGAAGCCAGTCAGATGTGAGCTTTCAGAAACTAAGTAGGTCGAACGGAACCGAAAAGGAGCATGATGCATTAAATGTGTGTCAGACATCTCCCCCGTGCCATTTACTAAACCTAACGAACTGGCTCACTTTAACGATCCTGGTTGTGATCACTTTTTTTTTTACTACAGAGTTGCTGTGTGTCATCAGTATTCCTCCAGTAATCAATCAGTTTACTGATGTTTAATCCCACAAGTACTGCGCCTCTGTGTGTCTTCTGATGAACTGAGGCTTATCAAACTTATTAAAGTATTATTTACTGTGAGAGACTGCAGAACCTATGGGGAGAAACTCCTCTATCAGAAAACGTGCTCATAACAACAAGCACAGAGTACTAGGGGTGTAACAGGAAGGTACGTAGCTCAGTATGACTGAGGACACTTTACGGTTTGTATCTGTTTCACTATAAGATAAAAAAGTTAAATTGTGCTGTCTTTTTAATCCAATCTGAACTGTAGACAGAACTACAGGCCACAGGTTGAACAATAAGTTGGATAAACTCCAGGAGGAAGTTATCCCACTCTTGAACTGAGGAAAAATAAAAACTTATCACAAAAAAGTACCCTGATGCATGCTCAAAAAAAGAATGTGCACAAAAAACTATCACAAAAAAGAATAAAATAAATAAATAAATCAAGAAGTACCTAAGTCCATGCTGAACAATCCAGGTGTAAAACCCAACAATGTTCAGTCAGGTCATCTGGAGAGTTTCTTTTGTTTTTGTGCCGAGACGTTTCGTCTTCCATCCAGAAGTCTTCATCACTTTGTTGGTTTTGAACCAGTTTGACATGACTGTCGATGAGGGAGACGGCGGGCACCGGAGGAGAGGGCGTGCCCCAGAGACCATCTTAGCACCAACATAACTGTGTTTTTCCACTTTGGAGTCAGCTGTTGGAAGGGAGACCGTGTTGTATGGAGTTTCCTCAGAATGATGAAGCCTTCTGGGTGGAAGGAGAAACGTCTCAGCACCCCTCCCCCCACAAAAAAAAGAAACCATCCAGATGACCTGACTGAAAAACAAGGAGTGTTTGCTTCAAATAATTTGACCTAAACTTGGCACATTAAAAGGCCAAACAAAACTAAATAACATCTACATGTAATGTGAAAAGTTACAAAATAAAACACACCTAGCTTCTTGCTAAATGTCTGCCAGTAAGGGAGAATGACGCTTGGTACTCAAATCACCTGCCATAATGTGGCTGATTCTATAATACAACTACTTCCCATACGTTCTCCTCTCGTCTCCTCCCTTCACTGCAGCGGTCCTTGATTACTATACAGCAGAGCTGATTCAATTTTAAGTCTTTGCGTGTTATTCTGAACCAGATATGCCATGTTACCATATTTTTCAGACTTATAATGTGCACTTTCTGTTTCTCAAAGTCAAGTCAACTTTATTTACAGAGCACATTTAAAGCAGAAACTGTTCTCAAAGTGCTTAACAATCACATCAATGGGAGTAAAATTAATGGAAAAAATAAATACCGCACACTAATGATATATATATATTTATATAATATATATATATATACAGTATATATATATATTTTTTACCCTTAATTTATCCAGGTAGTCTCACTGAGCCACGAGAACTCATTTTCAAGAGAGACCTGTTTAGGGAGCAGATGGTGGGGCCTTGCTCAGGAGCCCAGGGTGGAGGCAGGTGTGGGAGTTTCACCTTTTTCCACCCACATTTTTTGATGTTGTCGGTACCGGGGCTTGAACCGGCGATCTTCCGATCACAGGCCCACCTTCTCTAACTTCTGCGCCACCACTCCCCAATAATACTGAAGAATTAATAAAAAGCATTAAACACAGAACAAAAAACACTAAATCAACTCACACCATGTGAAACGCCTGCGAGAACAGATGTGTTTTTAGCAAAGATTTCAACACAGGAAGGGGGATCTCCTGTCCAATGTTGGGGGGCAGGTTATTCCAGAGTTGGGGCCCATGACTGAAAATGCCCAATCATCTCTGAGCTTCAGACTTGTTTTTGGAACAGCCAAAAGCAGATGATGGGATGATCGCAGGGCCCGAGAGGGGACGTATGGTTCCAGTAGCTCGGAGAGGTAAAGGGATGCGAGGGGTAAACGTCAAAAGAAGAATTTTACAGACCAATTCTAGTCCGCACAGGGAGCCAGTGAAGGGAGGGCAGAACTGGTGTAATATGTTCAGAACTACGAGTTCCGGTTAGAAGTCGAGCAGCAGCATTCTGATGAGCTGGAGACGTGACATGGAGGCCTGGCTGACCCAAGCATGGACTCAAAAATCAACAGTGAGCCTTATGTATTAATTATGGTTGTGCTCACTGACCTTGAACTGACTTTATGTGGTTATTGTGAATGAGTTGAATAAAGTTTGACTTATCTGACTGTTTTGTTTTGCTTAATGTGCCTTATAGTCCAAAAAATATGGTAAATACATTGTGTTCCTTTGCTTCTTTTTTGTTGTGACAAAATAAATCATGCACCTGCTCTGGGAGTGATCACCTGTGACCGATGCGTTTGTTGTCTAGCTTCCTGTCCTGGCCACAAACGTCTGTACCAGACACGCGTACTGTTAACAGGACACACGATCAAAATGACACAATCCACATTTTGGAATGTGGTGGTAAAACCAGCTGTTGGTCTTTTTACATCTGCAGACACTGGTTCAGTGATCAATCAGAAAAGACTTCAGAAACAGAAAAACCTTGACGCACACAGGAAATCTAGGCCACAACGTCAAGACTCCCCAACATGAATATGAGAACACTTTAACTGGACATTAGTAACAACGCATGCTGACTCAGCGTCTCTGACATCATCATGACATTGTGGGCTCCCCCGTCAATGTATTGATATATCCAGCCCACCATTGCTTTTCATTTTGTGCCGTCATGTGTTTCAGTGCCTACCTGGTGATCTCAGCATGGCGTGGTGAAGATTCATTGGTTCCACAGCTGTTGTCATGGCGACCATGCCACCTCCATTCTCACCGTCCGCCTCCAGCAGGCTGCTTTGTGTCAGAGCCTCTCCTGTCAGTGCAGACATTAAAACTTGTTTCTTACAACTAATAATAATAATTATTATTATTATGACATAATTACATACAGTTCATAGTTGTTGTTTTTTTAAACAAACTCAGCTTTGAGACATGTATTGTCAGCCTTATTTAAAACAAGAGAAATAATTATAAAATCTACTTTTTGACGTCTGTCAGAGATGATCTTTGTGTTGTTTGGACCAGGGGTATTCCAATACAATAAAATGAATAATGACTCCTGTAATTCTGTTACGTCTTACACAGAAACTACCCATCTGTTGCGCAACTGCATCCTTCTGGGCTCCTCTTTCACAAACGACCAGCCTCTTCAGGGAGGCCGACCCAAATAAATCTGTTGTTTATAATTAGA
Organism: Garcialebias charrua; assembly: GCA_038048925.1. Classification (NCBI taxonomy): domain Eukaryota; kingdom Metazoa; phylum Chordata; class Actinopteri; order Cyprinodontiformes; family Rivulidae; genus Garcialebias; species Garcialebias charrua. The sequence goes on along the minus strand of JBBPBX010003105.1, from coordinate 80,589 downwards.
GCTTTGGCAGAGTTTCCTGCAGTGATTCAGCTGTGGTGCTTCCCTACTGCTACAGGGCAAACAGAAACATGACGAAAGAGGTAAAGACGTTCCTTTCTGCTGTTGTTTATCCAAATACGAACTGAACTGTTGTGAAACAAACAGCTCAATGGAAGTTGCTTTTAGTCTGAAGAGGAGGTGAAATTGAAACGCAGAAACTAGAAGGGGTGTAAATATTCCCCAGATGTGGTGGGAACTGACTCAGCTGTCAGTAATTTGGAAGGCGAGGGCAAGACAGAGGAATATCATTATCACTAATAATGATAATTATGATGATGATCATTTTACAATGCACTCCACATATTCTGCTAACACGCAGAGTGGAGGTGTGAACACGTGCAAACAAACCTGTCTCTCTGCTGTCACTACTCTGCACCTCCTCTCCGTGTCGCTTCCTCATGTGAACGTTTCTGCTGCCCGACTGGGAGAAGGTCTTGCCACAGATCCCGCACACGTGCGGCTTCTCACCTGAGAAACATGCACAGAGCTGAGGACAAAAGCTATTTTTAACTCCCTCCCCTCCAAAACACCCCTGTCTGTGAATTACAGAGAGACTGTGCAGATGTAAACGGCAACGCTCACCAGAATGGACGAGCATGTGTTTTCGCAGACTGGAATACTCGGCGAAGGACCGCCCACAACCATCTGCCTCACACAGGAACGGCTTCTCACCTGAACAGACACCTGACACACTCACATACTGCTCCACGACTCAGAAAGCTAATATCAAATACTGTAGTCCCTCGTTTATCGCGGGGGTTTCGTTCCGTGCTCCGCTGCAATAAGTGAAAAAAACTGCGAAGTAGGAATTAAATATTTCCTTTAGTATTTTTCTTTTTAAATGAATACTTAAGTTAAATCGTCAGATTTCTGAGTTAAAACAACAAAACAGTTCAGTCAACTAATAAATTTAAATCAACTAAACTAAAAGTTTATTTAGCAAGTTTATCAAGATAACTTGATAATGTTCATTCACTCAACTTGAAATTGTAAGTTCAGTGAGTAGTGGACAGCGGCTCGGTTCTGGGTGAGCAGCAGACCTACCCTGCTGGTTCTGATCGGTTCTCTGCAGCCTCTGAGCACCAAGACGCTTTCAGAGAAAACCGGACCTTCAGATACCCAGCACAAAATAACAATATAATAATAATAATCATTTTATTTAAAAGCGCCTTTCAGGACACCCAAGGACAAAACCATATAATGGTCCAAATAGAGTAAAAACCAAACAAAAAAAACATCGGACCTGCAAGCGACACCTCCAACACTCACATTGGCCGATGAGGCTGGCAGTCCGGTTCTGGTCCAACTCCTGGTCGGTTCCGTATGTCTGCATCCACTGAGCGCCAAAGTCAAATAAGGACTGAACTTTTTCGGATAGCAAAAAAGCGTTCCCTCCATTTCAGCAGAAGGCAACAGCTGGAAGCACTGTTGGGGCTTCTGGGTAATGTAGTCCTTTTGACTGGCGATGCAGTGTAGGCTGAGAAAACTACAAAATGGTGGCACTTGTCCGAAGTATTTTTTGTGTTAACTTTTCACTGTACCCAGCACTGTCCCAATCACATGAGTGATGTTAACGTGTGTCCTGTACAACTTTTTTCTTGTGTACAATCTTATGTTGAAAAAAAGAGCGAGTCTGCAAAAGTCGAACTGCGAAGTAGTGAGGGACTACTGTATTTACCTGCAAGGGGATTGTTTGCAAGAAAACAATAATAATAAAGTTTAGCAACAGTACTGTAAACTGTACTATAATCATGAAAGTATCCTGTACAAAGCTCAATAATTGTAGATGGTCTGCTGATAACTAGGAGGTAGATTGTATCAATAACCTCCTAATGTTCCTTAGAAGATACTAGTGTTACAGCTTGCAGCAGTGAAATGGAGGAGCCAGCACTGCTGACTCCTCACATCTCCAGCCTTTGCTGCACAGAGGAAGCATCAACGGAGCGAGCGGCCTGAGTCAGTTACTGCCTCCAGCGTGTTCGGGACGTCCGTCTCCCCCGCTGCTCCCCCACCTGTGTGTATGCGTCTGTGGTTCTTCAAGTTTCCGGCCGTGGTGAACTTCTTGCCACAGTTCTTCTCTTTGCAGATGAAGGGCTTCTCGCCGTTGTGGGTCCTCATGTGAACCTGCAGCCTCTGCAGCACGTAGAAGCTCTTCCCGCAGCCCTCAGCGCCACACCTGAACATCCGGTCGTTCCTGGATGAAGAGCGGAACAAAACGGTCAAGAGTATCACCTGCGTACCACCTACTTGCAAATATTTGCGATGCACGACACATTTGTAGCACCGCTAACAATAATCTCAAATACTGAGTCGTAGACTTTGAGTGAAACATTTTTACCCAACAGACACAGTCTGGTTCAACGAGACAGCTTCCTAGCAAATATAAATATTAAATATATTACACCAAAATGTTTGTTTGTCAGAGCCTCAAATTTATGTCCAAGTTGATTAGAATCATACAGAGGTCAGACAGAGCAGTAGCTAACTATTTCTTTTAAAGGAGACCACAGATAGGTTTTTAAAATTTTTATGGTATGTCTTTGGGGTATCCAGACAGTGTTCATTCAATTTAATACACAAAATAATTCTTAGATAATCAATTATACCCTTTTTAATTCTGCCATTTTTAACTTTCGTTTTGAACGACCGGTTTATGATAATGAGATCTCGTGGCACGCCCTTCAAAGATCTGCTTACATTAACTCCGCCCTCCAAAGGCAGACGAGGATGTCTGAACTCACGTTACTGCCACCCAGAGCCGAGCTGAGCTGTAACTGGACTGCGACGTATTTATTGTGGGACAGATCAGACGTGTACAAGTTGTCGTGTCATTTTTAATTTTTCCTCTGTAATAAATGTCCAACTCCCTCCCTGACGTCTCCCTCCCTCTCCCTGTGCGCGCGAGCTGGAGGTAGCGGAGCGGATGTCACTCGCGGACACACACACACACACACTCACAGCGGGGCTGTCTTGTTATCTGTGTCCCTCGCTCAGCCGCGCGCCGGGCCCGGCACACACACACACACACATACACACACACACGGGTTTGTCAATGAGGTTTAGCGGTACGTAGTCTGTCCTGCTAATGACACATAAACCAACACACACACACACAGCAACATGCTGCATCGCTGTTCATTCAAGCCTCCCATCTGAAAACTATCAATTTTAAATCTGCTTAGTGCGCGCTCCATTATCTGGGCCAGGAGGGTCAGAGAGTTAGCTGGCTAGACTCTGACATTTTTAGCCATTGTGCTGACATGAAATCAGGAAAAACAACCGTCACGTCTTTTATACTGAAGTGGGTGGAGCCGCACCAGGGGTTGCTGGACTCAGGGTTGAGGTGGGTTGTGGCTGCGGTTTGTGACGTCACAAACCGCAGGAAGTGCAAAACGAAGTGTTTCTATCAAAGATAAATAAATCTACTTAGAGTAAATAAACCACTGGGTGCATTTTTTTGGCCTTAGGACTGTTTTTTATGAAGTACATACCCAAAGTTGAGTAAAAAACCCATTAAAAAGTGAATTTTGAATATGTGGTCCCCTTTAAAACAGTATTAAATAATTAAAAGTATAGCACTGTATGTTCCTGCCTAAGTCGCATCAGTCCAAAAATGACTAATAATTAGGAAAAATCCATAAATATGTCACATCTATTATGCGTCACTGCTGATGACCCGGAGGAGACATGAGCCGGTGTTGTGCCACAAATTAATGGGCTGCCAAATGGCGGCTGCAGGAGCGTGCACAGGAGGACTTTAACAAGAATTAAACTAGATTAACTTTTAAAAACAACTGTTCGCTCAAAATTATAGCAAAGGGGTGTCTCAGTTTAACTTTCCCTTAATAAACGCACTTTGACGGTCAAATCAGCTGCATTTCAAAAGCCGATACGCGTAAGTAGGAGCGCACAGAGGGACAATTCCATGTGCATTTCTTTGAAATTTAACAAGATAACCACCTAAAACTATTCTTTGTTTGCTCCACATCACAGTATAGTAAAGGTGTAGTTGAACTTGAACAGCCGAACTTTTAATAAATGCACGCTAATGGTCAAATCAGCTGCATTTCGTCGAGGCGGCGCAGTGAAATGAAGCTGATTTGACGGTTGGTCCGGGTAGACGACGGTGGCACTCTATGGCAAGCCAATTGTGCCATTAATAGCCACTTTTACTCATTATATGACAACGCGAGTGCCATCTAGCGGCTGAAAATAGTAGTGTTCAATATTTTCAGTCAGACTGAATGAAAACAGTCATATCTCAGCCCAAAATTAGTTTATAAATATGGGGAAAAAAACATAAATAAGTCACTTCAGCATATAAATCGCAGGGTATGCAAATTAGGTAAAAAGGTGTGACTTATAGGCCAGAAAATACAGTTTGCTAATTAGTTTAAGGTGATTACATGGTGTCCAAGTCTTTTAAAGCTGTTTGTGTATGTTTACATGAAACAGTGCTTCAAACAAACATCGTGGCACATCACACGTCTAAATAAGATTTAGGTTTAATAACTACAAAGTAGCTAATGTGTAAAAATGACTCGTCACCTGTAGTGACAGATGGAACCTTTAGGACGTCATCACATTACCTGTGTGTTTTCAGGTGGTATTTAAGATGAGCCGGCCAGGTGAAGGTCCTGCAGCAGCCCTCGAACGAGCAGCGCAGCACCTGCTTGGAGTGGGGGCGGCTGGTCCGAGGGGGCAGCGCCTGCTTGTCCTCGTCCTCCACCAAGCTGTGTGTGTGGTCGCCTAGGCAACCGGAAAGGGAGGAAAGTGAGCGGGAGTCGTGCAGTAATCAACCCAAGAGCGCGAGTTGGCCGGCCTCTGGAGTCCGACTCTATAAAATGACCGGCTGCTGACTGAGCCCAGCTGAACGACTGCAGGCGAAAGAAAACAATTCAGAGCTGAATGCAATCAAGTCCCTTTTAACCCGACCAGACGCCCCGCTTTGAACATCTGCAACGGCTCCCAGTTTGCTCGTGGTGCGCCGGCAGTAATGCTCCTACAGCTGATAGCACAGTGTGTCTAAACTGATGCAAGTTAGTGGGAGGGCATCAACGAACGCAACGGTTTAGTTTCAGAAAGAACAAAGAACTGCACAGTACCATGTTTTATATGCATGCAACAATATAGATAAATGTAGCAATGAGCAGGGCTGTTCCTTGAAGCATTGTGCATCACCCACCGGCGTTCATGTCCAAGTTTTAGTGCAAGTGCAATCTAATACTATACAGGTGGTCCCCGACTTACGAGCGCATCGACATACGAGGTTCCGGACTTATGAGCTGACTAACGAACAGTAAAGTTGTACCGAACATACAGAAAATACAGCACTGGTATGTGTTTTTAGATGAAAGTGTGTTAGCTAACCGTTTGGAAACAAGTTTCTGAGCATGTTTATGAACTAGTATGTACGTTTGTGTTGAAAAACGAGTGTTCGTAGTAGCGCTAGCATAAATTTTCTGACTTACGACCGAAAATCCGGACTTACGAGCGACACGTGTTTCGTGCTCAGACATACGAATTTTCGTCTTACGAGATAGTCGTAGTAACGGAACTCGCTCGTAAGTCGGGGACCACCTGTATAATGTTTGTTGTGAATTTCTCTCAGCTACTACCACATTGAATTTTTATTTAATATCTGTAAAACTGACTGACAAGACATATTAGCTAAAGATGAATATTAAAGAAGCACAGCTAATGATACATTTCTGAGAGCTTCATATAGTCCAGCTGTTTATGAGATGCTAACAGGGTCGAATCCAACATTTAATGCTAAAGTTTTAAACAAAGATCTCAAGGAGCAGCACTTGTGTGGTACATGACTCTCAGCTACAACCAAATCTAATTTTAGCACATGTAAACAGGACTGAAATAAACCGGTTTGTGATTTGTAATCTCAGTTAGCTGTGGTGGCCATCTTACATTGGATTGGCAAAGGTTTATTAGTTGTAGACTTTCAGTTATTTCCTGAAGGTTTCATTAAAATCCCTGCAGAATCTAATGAGATATTTTGCTAACAAATATGTAAAATTGACTTCAAATAGTATATCGGCAATAGTTTAAGATTTTGTTCAATCTGTTAACTCATAGTACATGCTGGGTATCACTCTCAGCTACTACCACACCAAATTTTAGCTCAATATCTGTAAACCTGACTGAGTTATAGATATTATCTGGCTATGGCAGCCATGTTGAATTAAGTAGACTCAAAAGATCTGGTCACGTGCATCCAATGATGACTTTATGCAAATTCCATTACAATTTGTCCCGTGGTTTGTGAGATATTTTGCTAAAAGACACACAAGTGCACAGATACGGACCAAAACAAAACAAACAAAAAAAGCATATGGCTCATCTTTAAGCAGCAGGTGCTGAAGAGTACAATCCTTTATTATTAGCCTTACATTAGTCTTTTTAAAACAGGTTTTACCATCAGTTTAAAATGAGCTGCATTCATCAAAAAAGTATGTTTTAAAACTTGTTGCACTATTTCATGTGTCAAACTCGAGGCCCGGGGGCCAAATGTGGCCCTCGTTGACATCTTATCTGGCCCCCAAGACGTTATTTTAAATGTAAAATACTTTTATCACTTTAATTTTGTTCAGTAATGTTTGATTATGATGTCAAAAGTGCAACAGAGAACATCAAATGAGACCAGTCGAACTCTTGTTGAGGAACCTGCAACCAAGAAAACATGTCGGGTGTCTAACTTGAGTTAATGTAGATTCTGAAACCGGCCCTTAGTTTGATAAGGTTTTAATTTTGGCCTCCTTTTGTAAGAGAGTTTGACACCCCTGCACTATTTCATAAAAAGAAACTTTAAAGAACAAACGTACGGTAATAAATTAATGTTGTTGCTCTGCTTTCTGTTTAGAGAGTGCAGACGGTCATAAACAACGTGGAACAGAGGAAATCAACCTGAATCAAAGCAGAAAGACGACAAAGACCTACAACAGATCACACTTTCATCAACAACCTGCGGCTGTAATTTGATTCAGGAGATGTTCAAAGATGAGACATGCAGCTGGGAGTCATAACGCTCTAAACGTTATGGGTAAATTCAGGATCTAAAACTGCCCGTGGAGAGATCAGATGATGGTTTGTGCCCCGAGTCAGAGGCTCCAAACCTACGTGCAGCAGGAGATTTAATGTTTCAAATTAAAACTGAAGCTTTACAGTAAAGAAACATGATGAACGCACAAACAAACACAACAATAATAAAAGGACGCTTAAGGGTTCTTAAATCCTGAGACCACCATTTATCATCCGAGACACTTCTACTGAAGAAGTTCACAAATTGTCAGCATTTTGCTCTCGCTTTGTAAATGTACAGCTCCTGCACAACATACCGTATTTTCCGCTGTACACGTCGCTCCGCCCTATACATCGCATCAGTCCAAATATGTCCAAAAACGTGAAAAAAATCCATAAATAGTCGCTTCGCCGTATATGTTGCATCTATTATGCGTCACCACTGACAACCCGGAAACGAGGGCCGAACCCGGAAATGTGGGCCGGTGTTGTGCCAAAAGTCGATAGGATGCCAAATGGTGGCTGCGGGCGCATGCACGGGAGGACTTTCACAAGAATTTAACAAGATTAGCGCGTCTCAAGTCAACCTTTTACTTAATAAATGCACTTTAACGGACAAATTAGCTTCATTTCGCTGGGACGTTGCAGCTGGTTTGACTTGCTCCAAGCAGCAAGCAGAATGAAGGTGGGGGTTGTATAACAGGCCGATTGAGTCATTAATAGCTGGTGAAGATTCTCAGTCATCCAGGACATGGTGAATTAGAAAAAGTTCAAGACAAAAATAATCAAGTATAAAGTATAATAAAGACCAGTTGTTTTTGCCTTGAACTTTTTTGAATTTGTCATTATAGCCACGTTTACCTATTACATGATACAACGGCAAGCCATACCGTCCATTACTACTCTGCTCCCATCTAGCGGTTAAAAATGGCACTGTTCTTTTTTTTCCCAGTCAAAATGAATGGTCATATCTCAGCCAAAAAAATGGTTTATAAACATGAGAAAATAAATCCATAAACATGTCGCTTCGGCCTTTGAGTCGCAGGACATGTAAATTATGCAAAATACAGCAACTTATAGGCCGAAAAATATGGTAACTGCAAATAAAGATGTCCATACAAGAACAAACCATAGTAAATGTAAACTTCTTTTTGTGTAAGTCAGGCTATCATTAGTTCTAAAGCACTTGGACTCAAAACCTTGTAGTTCGTTTTAAACAGCCATGTTTTATGGATCATTTTGTGCATTTAGGCTTTTTAATGTTAAAACTTCAGCTTGTACCACAGTTACTATAACCTCACTGTAGTGTTGAGCTCCAACAGAAAACCTACTTTTTCCTGACTCAGATTTTCAGATCAGCTTTTGAGCCATTTTAAAGCATTAAAACTTCTGTAGTTTACTGTAATTTACTGTTTGTGCAGTGGTGCCATTTTACCTAATCTGGTATTTAGATACTTATAATAAATAATAACCTAATACTCTTATTTATTATTTTTGAGCAGCTGTGACTGAGTGGTTAGAGCAGGCGTCCTCCAATGTGAGAGTTGGGGGTTCCATTCCACCAGCAGTCACATGTTGAAGTGTCCCTGGGCAAGACGCTGGCCCTCATTGCCTCCGATGTGTGTCCCATCAGGGTATGAATGTGATCAAGCTCTGATTAATCTTTATATAGATCTAGTAGAGTGCTGTATGAATGGGTAAATGAGGACACAGATTGGGTTGTAAAGTGCTTTGAGTATATTGATAAGATAGAAAGGTGCTATAAGTACTGTACAGTCCATTTACCATTTAATTTGAACAATTATTGTTTTTATTTATTCTAACGTTCTCAGAGCATCTTAGAGTTTGAACATCTACCTCTGTTTTGATAATGTTTATTGGTAAAGATCACGTCTGTCTGTGAACGAGATGTTTTGTCTGCGACTGCTGAGATAACTACAGTAACCCTTGACAAAATGTTACATTTACAAGAAATACTAAACTAAATTGATTAGGAATTGCACAATTTCGCTTTCGCACTAAAATAAAAATCAAGAAGAAGTATTTTAGTCTTCATATGTGGGCTTGTATGTTTGTTTGCTAAAAGGTTAACATTGAGTTTTCCTTGACAGATTATTTAGATCAAGTGTCTACAGGTGGAAATTTATCTGAGTTCCCTTTTTTGGTTTTGAGATGTTGGCAACCGTTGTGGACAAAATGAATATTTATATTTTATATGTGAAATATATCCTGTTTGTTTGAACTACTTTTAAACTACCCTGATTCATGCTCAATAATCCAGGAAGAAAAATCAACAACGTTAAGTCAGGTCCTCTGGACGGGTTCTTCTTGTTGAAACGTTTCGTCTTTTATACCAAAGACTATCAGTCTGAGGAGCTGCAACAAACTCAAGTCTTATAAATAGTACCTTCTCACAGTGGATCAACCAGTTTGCTGGTGACATCCAGAACCAGCTGCTCACATGATCAAGGAGGACCATCAGCCTAACAATGGATCCCTGATGGTTGCTTGCTATTCACAAGGGGCTGAGTGATACTAGCAATAACTAGGGCTTTAACAGACCACTCGAGTAATCTACACATCAATTCCTAGGACATCTATCGAGTTTTTTAATTTTACATAGAGTTTTCGTAGTTACGTCATTACAAACCGGTGTTACACCATTTTCTGTGACCACCATATATTGTGACCGTAGGGGGCGGTGTTGCGCGCACTGTTGCAAATCACAGAATATAGTGTAACACTGGGTTCAATCGGCCAAACCAGAACCAGCTTCCTCTGACCTTGTTTCACAAACAAAAAGCAAAAAATATTAATCTCTAAACATATAAACATATTAATTTTTAAAACTAAACCTAATGCGCAGCACCACTGGCAGTGGTGCGGGGTGGTCATCCACCCCATTGTTTTTAAGTTTTGTTTTTTATGTGCTGCACGTTTCTTTCACTTTCGCAGCTTAAAGGTCCACTGACATGATTTTTCTACTATTCATAAAATTGCTCAAAATATATATATTTTATCATTTAAATATGTTCGTTTTTGCAAACAAAATGATAAATCACTTTAATTTAGCTTTAAAAGTGATTTTGAACTTCAAGCCGTGTTTAATCATGGGAAATCCGATTACACCGAACGCACCATCTGTGACGTAGTGAGAGGCAGAGGGCTCTGGTCTCTTTAATAGCGGACAATTTAAAACCAGATGAATTTAGCAATCTATGTGAAGATTTGAGCTATTTGTCTTCATTTTGGGAAGCAGAAAATAGTTTGGGTGATGGAACAAGAAACAACAGGATCTAATTTAGGTCTGATGCTGTATCAGACTTACCTTCATGTGGAGCTGCTCATACCCGCGCACTGTGACAAGCCCAGAGCTCTGCCTCACACTACGTCACAGATGGTGCGTTCGTGTGTAATCGGATTTCCCATGATTAAACACGGCTTGAAGTTCAAAATCACTTTTAAAGCAAAATTAAAGTGATTTATCATTTTGTTTGCAAAAACGAACATATTTAAAAGAGAAAATATATATATATATTGAGCAATTTTATGAATAGTAGAAAAATCACGTCAGTGGACCTTTAATGATAACTACCGGTAATAGTTTTGGTTTTCCTGTGACTTATTTGCAGTATGATAAGCCTAATATACGATCCAATGTTGGTCTTTTTTTGTTGTTGTTGTAAATAATAAATGACTTTTTTTGCGGTTTTATTTGATTTTTTATTTTTATTTTTTGCATCTGGAGATGGTATGACGTCATCAACTACTCGAGTTCAACTCAAGTTGTATTACGTTAATGTCGAGTTTAAAAGGTACTCGTTCAACCTCTAGCAATAACAGCATTGTAAGAGGGGGACAGTTGAACCCGGAGGCCTCCACCTCTGTTTAATGATGGATGGTTTCTTTTAACAAAGATGGCCTCCTTTACTCCTCTCTCAAACCATTGTTCCTTTCTATCAAGTACTGTATGTGAACATCTTCATCCCTGAATGAGTGACCTCTGACCTGGAGATGAGTGTAGCAGAGTCCTGACCTGATGATGTTGATCTTCTGTGATGGGCCATCCTTTTAACTTTTAAATTAATTTCCGTTTCTTCTCTTTTTTTTTTTTAAGATTTGAAATAGTCAACAGGCGTTTACAGTATTCCCCATAGTTAATGTATTATCCAGATCAGGAAAATGCTAAAATAAAGTTCCACGTGTTTCCAAACTGCGTGGGAACCCTGTTGTTTAGTAAACCAAACAATCCAGAGTGATCCGTTGACACGTGCGGCTTTAATGCCAATTAAACTCATCGAATCAGCTGGAGATGAGAAAGATAATGCCTCAGAGGGGCCCAACACAGTCGACAATCAGCTACACTCCAAACAGATGTTCACAGATGCTCCAAGCTTTCAATTTGGCGCTTTATGTTTCAACTCTGCTGTGGGTGAAATATCACATTGATGCAAAAATGAAAGTATTTACAGGTGCCCTGCAGTGCGCCAGATTATATTTTTTGTAGTGCCCCAGCACCAGCTGCCTTGTTAGTGGTGGATGAACACAGTTTGCCTCATTTCCAGCTCTAATATCGATAACAAGCCAGTTTGTCAACATTTGGTTCAAGCATTTTTGAAACCTCTTTATGTTAAACCGTGTGTGTGTGTTTCTCAGTGAGCAGAGCTTCATGACTCCGCTCCCTCAGGCCTGAACTGACTTTACTTCTTAAAAAAAAATATATTTTTAAAATCATCACCAGAGCAGAAACCATACGAACTAGATGATGACGAAGGCCTAGCAATGCTGTGATATTTACAGCTCCTGGGGGTGCTTGCTGTCAGACTTGTACATCCATCAAGACGGAGCCACAAATTTGTTTTGATTTACCGTCTTATGATAAGATTTTAGTCACTGCTGATCACGCTATGAATTCATCTCCCTGACCTCATTTCTCTCCCATCTTTGTAAGTAGATCAGCTGATCTTTCCAGAAATAACTGCTACTTCCTGTACACTACCGGTACTTAAATTTTTCTGTCATTTTATACTTCTATAAATAACTTAATGGCTCTGTTGGCGTTACTTTGTGTTGTTTACCGTTACTGACGCTCGCAGCTCTGGCGTCCTGGCTGGCCTTGGCGTCTCTTGCGAGTTGGGCTCGTGTAGCAGCGATCAGGCTGTCGTGCGCCAGCTCCTGGACCCTCAGATACCACGGAGCGCTGCCGTCTATCCCGTAGTCTCCTGACGAGACGCCGTCGTCTTCATCGTCCTCCGTGCCGTCTGCGGCAAAGATCAGGGACTCTGAAGAGGCTGTGATGCCTGAAAGAGAAGGTGGAAGAAGAATCAAGAGCACTTCGGCGAACTGCCAGAACCCTTCTGGGTCACATTTCTAAATTTAATTCTCGTACAGCCTCACATGTCGAGAATCAAAAATGTTTTTCGTACTCTGCAGCCAGAGGCTAATGAGGCAAGAGAACAAGGCTGCCAAGGATTTGTTCTTATTGCTAAAAATGCCGTTTTCTTTGCATAAAAATGGATCAACTCGTTTTTAGAGCTGTGTGCAAAAATCAAAGCACAGAAATGAGATCATGTCTTCCACCATGAAACGTTCTCTTCTCAGATGTGGCACGGCCAAACTTTCATTATTTATTCTATCGTTAATTTTTGATTACCTGCTTGAGCTTGAGATGAAAACAAAAAGAACATTTTTAAATATGAACATTTATGTATTTATCTCTACAATGAACCTTCAGTTCTTTTCTAAAAGAAAGTAAATGTGCAGCTGGGAGCCAATTTTACAGGATAAACTGATTCACTTGAGCCATTTCATCAACAGATCAGTAGAGCAAGTGTTACCAAAAGCCAGAAGCTGGAGAAAGATAAAAGAGCGTCGTCACTTTAGCATGTAAAACAGCTCATGTTTACCTTTTGCCAGGTTCAGGAGGACGTAGGAGGTGTTGTCTGGCTGCTGGAAGTCGTGCAGGATGGATGGAGGGCTCGGTGAGGCCGGTGGCTGAGAGTGGGTCGGGACCACCAACGTGCTCGGCTCTGACACACCTCCAAACTCTGGCAGAGCGGGAGAAGCCTCCGGCTCATGGCTCAGGCCTCCGTCTGAGGAGGAGAACAGCGTTCATCAGATTTTCAGTTATAACTAAAAACGTGAGCCACTAAATTACTTAATTTAGGGTCTGAAAAGTTTACAGGCTTTGGAAAGTATGAAGTTCTGATCTGAGGCAGTGAATGTTGACTCAGATGTGTCATAAACAATAATACAGGAAAGGTAGATGACAAAACAACTATTATCGTCTTTAAGGCTGTAAAGTACGGTTCCATTTTTGATTGGCTGATGAACATCCTGACGTTCATCTTTCTTAACATGATCAACACTTTTCACATTTTTGGTTTCTCTTTAAAAGCACATTAATAAGTCAACTAAATAAAGCAATGAGAACATTTGTCCCAGAAGTCTCAGATATCTGAACTTATTTCACGATTAAAATGATTTTTAAACAAAGTTGGTACAAGCTAGTGAAATTTGAATCAAAGTATGAACCCAACTATGGAGCGAAGCATATCTTGATCAAAACGGCACTGAGATGCTGTGAAATGAAGAAATTTAACTACATGCAGTATTTCTGACTTTATATTTACTATTTTGTCTCTGATCCTACACCGTCAGGTCTGGGTCTAAACTTGTTGTCTTTTCTAAAATAAAATAAATAAATAAAAATCCCTTTTTGCCAGCAACAAAAACAAAATGTTTGTTAGCAGGTATTATACGAGGATGCTGCAATGCTGGTGTCCCAGCAAAAACGTGTTAATAAAGTTTTTTTTTATTAGTGATGTTCACGTTGTAGTGATACACCTTCATCTCTCTGAACTGTATTTACACCTTCTCACTGATCCTCTCAGTGAAACACAGTAACACAATTTTATTACATTAATTTGAATCAAGACACAAATTAAATCACAAGAGACTCTTGTTCTTTTACTTTGTGTTAATTCAATTATATCAAATAAATAACCTTGTGTTAAGTGAGCATTATTGAATTCAATGTTTGATAGTCAAAGACTCTGTTTAATTAAAACAGTTTAATTTAAAAAAAAAACGTCCACTTAATATAAATGTGTAATGGTGCACTTTTTCTCTGAAACCTGCAGTGAAGAACAGTGATACTGTTTATCTCATTTGGTTTGAATTCAGGACAATAATCACCTCAACAAGAGACTCTTTATTTTGTCCTAATTAATAATCAGAAGAATAATCTCCTGTTATGTTATTATCATCAGTTTTCAATATTGTTGATAATTGAATGACATTGTTTTAATCAAAGTGACAGGTCAACAGTGTTTGTGTTAAAGTGTTAAGACAGCTTTAATCAGTTTTATCATAAAAAAGCTGGAGCCTAAAACTAACACTTTATCCTTCCTTTCTGACATAATCTAACCTCTTGACCTCTTCCTCTGATGTCACATTCACTCCCCCTTCCTGTACCACTGGCCAATCGGGAAGGACTAAGTTTCTAGATCAAATTCCCTTTAAAAGTTCCACTTCCTGCTTCTTCTCCAGTCTGTTGGAGAAGTTGAACTATGATGTTTTCTCCTAAGAGCTGATTTGAACGCTGGTCAAACGCTAATGACCACGTCATCAGTTAAAGACTTATAACATGCTAGTTATAAGTCCGCTTCGAGCTTTAAAGCTCCAACTTGAATGAACTTTCCTCTCAAGGAATACTCTTATTCTGAAAACCAACCAGGAAATGCCGCTATTTTGGTCTGATTAACACGGACGTCCAGAGACACTGAAACGGTAAAAACAGAAAACTGGACCCGAGGAGACTGATCATCTTTGAAGGTAACGAGTCGTCAGATGTTTTTCCAAGTGTACCTACGGCTAGCGGGCGTCTGCCGGAAAGTGTGCGACCTCTGGTTTGCAACACATCTACCCAAGATAACTCCTTTACTCTCACTTCCTTTATATCTTTCCTCCTACTCATTCTAAAACCTCACTCTTTAAACTTATTATTGCCAGTAACTTTAAGAAATATTTGCCTACAGATATAAAGTAATATGTCATCTCATTACTCGTTTCTGTTGTTCACAAAATTGAATCTGTCAACAGTTAGTTTATAAGAAATTTGATCAGAACCAATCAGTTTGTACATGTTGATGTAATTTATGATTCTGTTAATAAATGATTCATCTCCGGTGACTCGACATAAATTAACATTTCATACTTGTTACATCTAATCTGACCACACAATTTATTTGTAAATTCCTTAAAAAGAGAGAACTTGTGGAATATTTGATAAGGTTGTGTCAGGTATAACTTGCTTATTCTTACATCTAGTGTATAAAACTAATCAGTAAATCTGATCTCTCCTATACTACTACAACGTTAACTCGTCATTGCATTAATGCAGCAAATGAATAACGCCTACGATTATTTTAACTCACATTTATACTGTTGGGTTTCGCTTTCCTCCTTAATTTCTCTCCACAGCGTTTATAAACAGACACACAGCGTTCAGGCCGAGGGCTGACTTTCCAGCTTGAGAGGGAGACAGGGTCTGCCTCAACAAGGATTACATCCAATTGAAGCTTGCGTTGTCTTGACCAATTACTAACAGGAAGGCGGGTCGTAGAAAAGCAAGCCAGTTCGGAAGGTCCCGGTCCCGTTCCGCTGGAGCGGCTGAGTTTGGTTCACAAATGCAGCGTAGAATTTGTTCCTCACGTTGGAACAAAATACAGTTTTACTGGAGAGTGCAATTAAAAACAAGTGGCTCTCTACCTTCTCCGTAACTGGTGGACATTTCTCCTCCTACTCTGACTTCCCCCTCTTTTGGAGTGTGTCGACCCTCCGCGCACGCATGATAAGACACATGACCGATTTCAGTTGCTCTATCAGGAATGACGCAGCAACTCAGCGATTATGGTTTAATTTTTGTAAAAAGTACAGACTTTACACATGTAGTAGTAATATAGGACTTACGGGCCCACCATTAATCGTGTAATTAAACACTTACGGGCCCACCATTATGTAACTGAACACCGAGCGGTGCCAATTATATTTAAAGACCGTGTAAAGTAAAATTAAATTTGTGTTTTGAGTTTGTCACACGGCATAAATATGTGTTATTAATCACCCATATAAATCTGACTGATTAAAAACATTGTTTACCTTATAAAATTAAGTCTCAAATATAAGGAAAAAACATGATTTTCCCAGGGTCTGGAACGGTGGGGGCGTGTCAGCGCGTGGGCGTGGTTTCAGCGCAGTTCTGCAGCTCAGAGCAAGTAGGAGGACCCTCTCGCTCAGAGCTGAACTGTGTGTGGAGGAGGAAGACAGGTTCATCAGTAAACCTGCTCTGTTTGCTCCTTTTTCCAAGAGTTACGCTGTTTTTAGTGCACAAACAACTCTGGTTTTATTTTAAAAGTTGAGGACACAACTATAATTCATAACTCCGCTGTTCTGTGTTTAGAAGATGAGCGGACTCGCGCGGCTGCACCCGGTCCGACCCGACACATCGCATGCGGGGGCTGTGTTGGTGATTAAAATAAAGAGTAATCACGTTGATAACTAAGTATGCAATGGACCTGTCGCATTTTCTTAGCAAAAAAGGAGCTTGTGAACTTGTAGGGCACAGGCTTAGCAATAAAAAAAAGAAAGAAAAGAAACAGGAAAGGCGGCGGCGGTGTCCGGAGGCTGAGGAGGGAGACGGTCAGTAGCAGGTGCCCTGACCATTAAAACATCCAGGGAAGATGCAGGAACGAGGCATAATTGATTAGCTAGCTAACAATGAACAAAATATCTATGCTATTGCTATCTGATGCTATCTGCGATTCGCGAGTGAACGGCTCCACCCATGCGAAGAACAATTTATATGACTGGAGCAGCAGGGGGTGGGGCTATACTAATGAGGACCGCGTGACGAAACGCGGTCACGTTTAAAACACGCCTAAAAAATCCTGAAATAGAAATATGTTTATACACAGTTTGCTCTATAACTCCAAAATTAATTGAGCTACAATTTTGAGACTTTTTACTCATTTACAAGATTACAATTATCACATTTATAATGTTTATTTAAGAAAATATTGAAATTCACTTTACACGGTCTTTAAGGGATATAATACTTGTCAGTTTGCTGACCAGCACAATATTCACTTTTTGACCAACACACGAAAATATGAACACATCACTCCTGTCCTGTCCTCTTTACACTGGCTCCCGGTTCAGTTCAGGATACAGTTCAAGCTGCTCCTGTTTGTTTTCAAAGCTCTGAATGGACTTGCTCCTCTGTACATCTCAGAACTTTTGAAAGTCCATCAGCCCGGCAGAGCTTTACGATCTGCCAGTCAACACCTGCTGGAGGTGCCTCGCTCAAGGTACAAACAATGGGGAGACCGGTCATTTTCTGTTGCCGGCCCAAAAGCCTGGAACAGTCTCCCCCTTGAGCTGCGTGCCACCTCTGATCTGACTCTGTTCAAAACCAGACTGAAGACCCACTTGTTCAAAAAAGCTTTCAGTGTGTAACTTTTATTACTTTTGGTATTTTAGTATGTAGCATTTTTATTTCCATTGCCTTCTTTTATTGCTGTTGTTTCTTATTCTATTTTCATTGATTTATTGTTCCAGTTTATTCATCTTTTTATCCTGTTAAGCACCTTGGTCAATGCAAGGCATTGTAGGAAGGTGCTATACAAATGAAGTTTATTATTATTATTATTATTATATTCCAGAAGAAGTTGGAGCAGACTTGATCTGACCCAAATTCATTCGCGAGTTCACCCTTTTTCCGGTATTAAATTGCTATTATGTGACTAGACAAATGTAATTTCACGAGAGACTTCAACTTATGTTGGTCCACCAGAAAATAGACCTTTTATTGAAACAATCATAAAAGTACATTAAACATTTGTATCGATATTAGCTCTGATTTACTAACTACTTTGACAAAAATTCAAATTAAACAAACAGACAAGTTAGGTTTAACTTTCCTGTTGGCACATTTACTTAACAGATTAATGGCTTACCAAATTAAGAATAAGGAGGAAGAAAATAGAATTAAATGAAAGCTAAGTTTAACGGAAGTTAATTATTTTGAAATGACAGGGTGACACTTTCCCAACACGAGTTCAGCTGGACTTTTCACACGTTCAGAACACAATCAACGCCTCGTTACCTGTTGACGATATGTCTCTGGAGATAAGAGGTGAAGTTTTGTGGACACTAACGGACTGTGTTGTCCAGTTCACGTCCAAATGACTTCCGCACGTGTGTGCTGATTCAGACGAGCAAAAAGAGCGCTTCTCCCGGCAGGAACAGGGCCAGCTCCTGACTGAGCTTTCAAAATAAAACTCCCAGAAAACAAATTCTTTCAGAAATGAGTGAATGAGGCACAGTAAGGCTTTACTGTAACTCCGGCTGAGAACGTAGGTCTAATTGACATTTGACCAGGACATTCACCAGCTTCCAGAGAAAAACCAAGTTGTTTAGTTAGTTCTCTCCAACGCACTAAAGTCAAAACGGAAGTAAGACTTTATATGGAGGGCGGAGTCTGCCCACCTCCTGAATGGCTACTGGTTGGTTTAACAAAATAACGGATGGATTTTTCATCCCCATAGGCAGAAGGTCTCTGAAGGACAGTAGGAAAACTTGTTTATAGAATCGGCCAGATGGCCGCTTGTGAGCACAGAGAATATTATGGCTAACTTCACAGACAACACAAAAGAAGCTGCAAGTTAAAAGTTTACCCTGAACTTGTGCCTTAGATTCAAAGCCTGCTTGTTCTGCAGAAATAAACCAGCAGAAGGGTCAAACTCATGCAAGTAACAGATCATCATTAAATGACAAAAGTATACTGTTGATCAATTCTGAATTAACACACATTAAAAGAAAGTTCTGATTGATTGGTGTTCATTAATTCAAAATAATTGTAACAAAATAGTGTCCACTTGTCTCCTTCAGAGTTCAAGAAAAGTGTAAACACTCAGAGTTTCAGAGAGATGTGAAGAGGCTTAAATCCCATAACGGACATGAGAGTGCTGTATTGCTACACACACAATAACTACACACCCGTTTTTAAATTGTGTTGATTGGCCAAGTCGAACCAGAGTTATGATAAATAATCAGCCACATTTTATTTCCTGAAAAGCAGATCTGAAGTGGCTTTAGAGCAGAGACTGCAGCGATGAGACAAAAAAAAAAAAACATTTTCGTTCACCAGGGTGCGCATTTGCCTAATCTTCGACATCACCTGCGACCACCGGAGCTCCAGCAACTCCTCCCAGTCACAATCTTGAACGCTCTCATTCCGTTCCCGCACCCGTTCACCAGGGTGCGCATTTGCCAAATCTTCTACATCACCTGCGACCGCCGGAGCTCCAGCAACTCCTCCCAGTCACAATCTTGAACGCTCTCATTCCGTTCCCGCACGCGTCCACCAGGGTGCGAATATGCCGACTCTTCAAAATCACCTTCCGCCCAGATCAGTCTGAGTCCAGCTGCAAGCCTTACACGTTTGGCCAAAATACAACCTTCCAGACAGTTTTTGTGACTTCCTGTTTTGTGGCGAGTGTTTGACGAGCACTTCCTTTATGCTTTTCAAACATGCCGTGAGTTAAACAGTTAGCGAATATGGTTTCAGTCTTATATCTTACATAGGGCGAAGCTGGAAGAGTCACCCAATAATCATCAGTTTCTTGTCTGAGTGGGCGGGGCTTAAGTGATGCCATGAATCAACAATACCGATGTGTCTAGAAGTGCTCATTGATGAAGCACCTTGGCAAATAACTTTGGTTTCATATTTGATATGTTTATGTTACTAGAAATACTTTCAATTGTTAGAACACTGCTGTAAAAGTGCCTTTTTAATCTATTGAACATTTTCTTATATAAAACAGTACCTTAAAAATGTTCTAAACATCTAAGTCATCATTTAATTTTGCACATACTAATGAGATTAATCGCAATTAATCACAAAATATTTTAGATTAATCATGATAAAAACTAAATATTTGCCCGCACCAGTTTTCATTAAACGCACGAGTAAATAAGGATAAAGTTTCCTGTTGGAAATAATTCAGCAAACGTTGTCTTTGCAACAACAAACATCTGCAACTCTTCACTAAAGAACCAGGGAGCCCTGCCTCTGCACCATCCACTTCCTCAGGTTTCTAGTTTAATGTTATATTTTTCTCAGACTAACAAAAACCAACATAATTCACTGTATTTGAATAAAAACATGTGCCATGTGCATTATTCTGTACAGAATTTAAAACAGCAGAATTGCTCTAATAATAATTTTGTATGTCATGCAACCGTGTGACAGAGCCTCTGAATTATGTGATGCAGACCAAACACAGAGATTTAGGACAGGTCAGTTTCACTCCATTTCATGCTAATTTGTGAACATTGTGTGTTTAAGTTGTGATTAAAATTCAGGATTAGTAATCTCATAGCTCGCCACAAAGGAGGAGCAGCATTTTTAAGCAGCAGTGAGTGTGTGCCAACCTGTGAGCTCCAGAGGAGTGCACAGGGAGCACTCAGCTGGAGCCAGCAGAGGCAGGCAGGAGTGTTTGGACTCAGAGTCCTCCAAACTCTGGACCAACGGGATGGACGCGTTCTGGACAAACTGCACCAGCAGCTGACAGGAGGAGGAGCACACAGCAGATTAAATACCAAACTAGTGTGTTGATTCAACAAACAGTCTTAACGAGAGACAACACTTACCTCTGGTTTGGAGTCAAGCTCATCAGAAAGCATGAGTCAGCCTGTGGAGATGCCAGCTCGTCACAAACACAAGAAGAACAAGAAGAAACCAACAGCAGCAGGTGCTCATCAGACTGAACAAGAATACAAACCTCGGGTTGGACCGACTAAACACGAATTTTAGTTCGGGTCAGAAGCTGCAGGTCATCTCCGAGTTGAACCCATCACACCAACGCTGCAGTCAGTAATAAACAAAACAGAGGCGAGGCTGAGGTCATAACTTCACCATGTAGCTTAGCTAGCACGGTTAGCATGACAAAAATAGTATCACTTTAAATAGCAAGACGCATAGTAAAATTATCCACTTACACAGTTTCCGCATTTATAACTCATTTAAATTTCTAGAGGCATATATGAGTTGACATTGCAACAATCGAGTGACTGCGACACTACGAGATAACTTAACTGGACTCAAAACAGAGCAGCTTTGAGCTACGGAAGCTGCGATGGAACAATGTTGGGCCACTTCCGCCCAAATCAATCACGTTTCTCTGCTGCCACCCAGCGGCCAAAGGTGTTAACTAACCTGCAACCAGAAAACCAATCCAGTGGAAAACTTCCACCTTTTCTTGAAGGCAAATTTTTATTATTATATAAAAACTAATGAAATTACAGTACAGCTAATGATCTGGTTTTACAGAATGCACGGAATCTTTATTATTCATTTGTGAGTTTGAGAGAGCACTCTGGAGGATGCAAAATTTAACAATTCTATGCCTTTAACGGGCCCCAAAAATAAATAAATCGTAGATTTATTACAGATAAAAACATGCATAATACATCTTTGATTTCTAAGTTATAACTTGAATTTACAACATTCACAGTGCTTTAAAATTTTCAAAAGCGAATTTTCTTGCTAACTTACTGAATTTATTGCTTTAATATGTTAAAAACTAAACTGCAACATTGGTTTGAGTGAGGGAATGGTGATTTTTAGTCAGTTCACTACAAAACAAAAAACTCAACAAATACAGCAAGAACAGAATTTCTAAACAAAAATGTATTAAAAAAAATAAGCCTTTTTTTAAATCCTTTTTGCAATCTTGGTTGATTTTTGATCAGAATGACCACATTTAAATTTAAACCTCTGAGGTCTGAAACATTGACACAAAAAAGTCCTGGTTGGGTAAATGTCAGTGTGTTGACTCCCACGAGGATCTCCAAAGATCAGTGAATGATACCAACAAGATTACTGTACATTCAGCTAAATGAAACAGACTGCAGACGAGGATCCTCAACTTCTCTTGGCTCCCCCAGGGCTGTGTGTTGAGCCCCCTCCTATTCACTCTGTTCAGTATGACTGCGCACCTACCCATCCAGGCTGTCACATTTTGAGAATTATACAATTACCAAATATTTACATCATCATAATTGGTGCATTACTGAAAGATTTTGAAAGGTCACTTCCTCTTAAACTTTTCAGCATGTTCAAAATAAAAACAACCTAAAACCACCGACAATTTGAAGCTGACAAACAAACGAGGAGGCCACAATTAGGTTAAAACATAGCAAACGTCTGTAAATAAGTCTCAGTCAAAGACATTGAGAAAGCCTGACGCAGATGTCATAATGTGAGCAATAACTCCTCACAACAGTGTGTTGTCAGAACATTTCAGTTAATAACCAACAAAAATGTGTCTTTGTGCTATTTTTAACTAAACTCTTTGACATTTGTTTACGCCTCTGCTTCCAAATGAGGAATTGGGAAACAAATGAGTTTGTTGGGTGAAAATATCACTTTTATCTCAGTTTAGTGGGGGGAAAGGATGTTTGTTGGTGTCTTTAAAGCAACATGGAGCCTTTGTTGTTTCGAGTGTCACAACTTTATTTAGAACGTGGTATTTTAACAACTTTCTGTCTCATAAAGTCTCCGTCATGGTTTGATGTGTAAAAAACATGAGCTTTCAGTAGAACAAGAACTCTGATGTAAACAAAGTGACACAACGTTAAATCTCGAATAAAAGAAAGTATTTTTTTTGTTAAAGGTTTTATTAACACACATTTCTGAATGTTAAAACTGTAAAAAGCATTCATTTCTCACTTGCTGCTGCCATACAGTCTATTATATCTTAAACAGCTTTAAGACCCGTCTGCTCGTCAACCTAAACGAGAAGACTCGAGCAGCTCGACGGAGGGATGGGAAAAAAGAAACGACAAATTAGGAGGGACGAAGTCCAATTTAAATCCCAGTCGTGTTAAGAAAGAGGAATGATGCAGAGCAGGAAGAAACAGCAGCTCGTAACTTTTCCGCTCATTTAGCAGTTCAGCAGATTGATGATTGTGCAGTCGTAAAACAAAAAGAAGCGCCTGATTGGAAGATGAAGACGTGAACAAGTGAATGGACTGCTGTTTTACACACAGAGGGACATGATGCACTGCGGGGACGATGGCGAGCAAATATGAGCTCCAACCTCTTCAGAGAACAGCAACAGACATCTTCACAGCAGTAACTACACACGATTACACTCATCCTGGTGTAAAGTACACAGTAGACTTGTTTGTTAAAGAAAAACACATGAAGTTACTCAAAGCTCTGCAAAAATGTCCCTTTTAGGGAAACAAGTGTCTTTAAAACTCCCAGATTTAAACACAGAAACCAACAGATTTTGTTTTTACTTGAGTGTCGAACACTATTTGTACAAGACGACAAGTAAAGCTGCTCCTTATGACGTACTACTTTTAAAGGCAAAATCAAATCATTGAGTTTGTAGCAAAAGATGTGAACATGTTGATTACTGCTACTTTCTTCCAGCTGCTCCCTTCTGCACAGGTCCCCACAGCAAGAAAACACTAAACACTTGGCAACTGTTTTACACAGGCAGGATACCCTGGGCTCGAACCTGCAGCCTCAGGATTACGAGACTGCGGCACCGACCACTGAGCTACCGTAGCCAATCTGTGAGATGACAACATTAAAGCTTCGCTGCTGCATTCAGGTTGCAGCTTTACGATAGTAATAGCTGCCACTAAACTGCTCCAAAGCTACAGTGAAATTATTTTCTTGATACACTTTGTTTAGATTTAAGGCCGTCGTTTGTGAACAAATATGTTGACAGTTAAAAGATAAACATAAATTCAATGTTCACTGAGTTTTTAAACTATGTAGCGGTCCAGAGCTGACTGATCTAAAAGTCGCTTTAGTGGAGAAAACAAACATTTATTATTTCAGGAACAAAAGCTGCTCTTGAAGTTGAACTCGTTACGTTGCGCTCGTGTGTTCTGAAAAACAACCAATCATAAGCTTTCATTATGGGAAGAACCTTTTAGTGTTTTTTTATCTAAGAGCCATCTAAACGATGTTTAAAGGCTTTACTTCCTGCCAGGACCCGTCATTAGCAGGATGGAAACTGAACCTGACACCACGTCAAGCTGCGAGATGTTTTCTGAAAAGACACTTCAGGTGCACGTTTGTCTCCGACGGGCAAAAAAACATCCAACGAGTTACAAAACAGCCGAGCTTCTCACATTTACTTTTACTCCATCAGTAGACTGAATGCAGTCGATCGTGTGTTTTAGCTGATAATCCAGATATTCTGCAGAAATAAACTCGCCGGTAAAACCAAAGTGTTTAAACCATCTGCTGCCACAACTCAAACAAACTACATATTTTATTTAGCCGTAAACCTTCTTTTTTTTGTGCTTTTCTTCTCTTAAACATCAAGTCTCAGATAAAAACACACTTTAAAATATTAATCCAGTATAATGTGTTTAAAAGGGCAAAACAAACCAGTTGTTTTTCTTGATAAAAATCTTTGAGGGCTTTATTTTAGGTTGTAACTGGCACCGAGCTGTGAGCAACTCCAGACCAGTTTGAGCAGCAGGAGACATGGAGTCTGGTTTCTGACCCCGACCAGCCCCGCTGACAGTAAACGGACCGCTAGGGTTGACCAAAAAACATGTAGCACAAACGATGTCCACCTAAAGGTTTTACATGTAAATCTCTTGACGTTCCAGTCTATAGTCTGAGCATTTACTTCTCCTTCGATCGTCTTTTTGTGTTTTACAAAAACCTCTGACCAAAACAGTTCTGGTGAACTGGAATCCACCAACATTTAATTAGAAATAACAAATGTTCTGATCTTTTTTAGGTTGGTGTGGTGTTTCAGGACCTGTCAGTCACAGTTTGGGGGAGGGGTCTGTTACGCCAGCGCTTTACTTTTGGTCCATCTGTCCTTACGAGCACCGACCCCCCATAGTGGTCTTCCTGTTGATTTGAGTGTGAAGCATTACGGCCTCCCACTCGTCTGATCAGCTTTGACGCTGCTCCTCGGAGGAGCTCCCCCCTCCTCGTCCTCCTCCTGAAGGCTGGCCTGCAGTTTTACACACAGGCTGGTGTCACCGGTCTGCAGCGCCTGAAGGAAAAGCTCTGTGTGTTGTCTGAGTCGCTCCAGGTCGCTCTGGGTGCTTTGGTTCTGCCTGAGGAGCTCCTTGGTGCGGAGCGTGATGTCCAGCAGACCGGACTTGCTCAGGATGTTGTACGTGTTGCAGAAGCGCTTCCTCTTCGAGTCGGAGTCGCCGTCGTCGCTGCATTCCTGCGGCGAGAGGAAATCCGGTGTGCCTGCCGGGGGAACGGGGAGCGGCAGGTTGTTGGAGCCGGTGAAGAACAAGGAAGCTGTGAACTCTGCCAGGTTGGTGTTGGATGAAGGCCTCTCCCTGACAGGACTGCTGCTGCTGGTTTCTGCTGCTGGGAGAGAGAGTCTGCGCTGGAGAGGAGGCGACACGACACTGCGAGCACCAGGAAGCCCAGGAGAGGCAGATCCAGAGTTATTACCACCGAGTCTCTGAGTCTTCTCTCTCTTACAGTGTTCCCAGTGGTCGGAGGTCAAAGAGCTACATCGCTCCGACTCTGAAGAAGACAAGGAGGAAGCCGTTCCTCTTCCTGAAGAACTGGAGCTGTCCCCAGGATGTGGGGCGATCTTAGGGTAGGACTTCAGGATTGGAAGATACTTTCTGGAGCGTCTGTGCTTAGAGCCGGTCTCTTTGGAGGCAGCGGAAGCTTGGCGGGAAACCACAGGCTGGAGAAAGACGAGTTGAGGCTGCGGGGCCACCTCCACTGTGGGGCTGAACCCCCAGGGCTTCAGAGCAGGAGGGTTCTCTGCAGGCTGTGAAGACGGCAAAATCAAACATGACAATCAGTGTCACTTCTTAGAGATCAAGAATGTTGACCTTTGAAAACCAATTTCTTCTTTTTGTTTTAACATCAGTTCAACCAAAATGTGAAACATCTGTTACATTTTTCTGTTAAAACAGAATTGCACAAGATAATGTTTTCTCTTGTGTAATATTCCTCTCCCAGTTATTTCTTAAAGCCCCACAAAAATGTTCTTTCAATAAAATATTCTCTGTAGGACGATGAGCATGATCTTACAATGAACCTTTGTTTCTAACAGGGCTGTCTGGTGTCCACATCCATTAAGGTCTAACACCAAACACACAGAGATGTGTCTATATTCTACTGAAAGACACATGTGACCTCATCAGTGTAGCATTTTAAACTTTAATTGCCTACATTTATTGCAGACGACTGTGGTTATTGCGCTTGTTACAACCCCATGCAAGAAGTTGAGCTGAAAGGAGTCTCAGTTCAAGTCCCAGCCCTTCATGTAAACAAACAGAACGTTGCACTTGTAAAAAAAGTTTTTTTTCTTCTCAGGTGTAGACTGTTGTTTCGCATAGTTCTTACATTTCTTCTGTATTTTCAAACATTCATTTTTCTAAAGCGTCTACCTGTAAATAGTTTATGTCATAATTAAAAGAAAGATCATGAGTACACGACTGGGTGGAGGGAAGTAGGCAGCACTTAAAGCCCCAGACACTGGTTTTAAAATTACAACACAGCTGCTCCCATAAACTGGGACCTGCAGGCTTCAATTCCCAACAGCATGAGAAGGCAGGGGCATTTGGTTATTACAGAAAATGTTGAATATTTTACCACAAATTAATATGGGAACTTATCGAGTTAATAAACGATGTAAAAGATAGCGGGGTAAGATTTCAAGTGACAAAACTCATGTTAACATCAAATGGTTTCAAGTTACAAATATTTTTACGCCATTAATTCTGTGTTCAGAAGAGAAGTGTCAAGTTGGGAAAAGGGCTTGCGATGGTGATATGACTTATGGCCTTTTTCTGAAAATTGCCTCATTTAGCTCAGCATAACAAGAGCTCTTTTGGCTCTTAAATTGCTCTTCATGGAGTAATGTTGTCAAAAGAGCCAGCTCCGAACCGGCTCATTCTGCTCTTTAACAAACTATTTAACGGGCTGGTTCTCGAAGAGCCAGCTTTTTAAGAACCAGCTCAGGGGCAGGGTTAACTAGGTTAACGATTTGCAGCATTTTTTTTTTCAGCTCCTAACCCGAGTCGTCACGTTTCAAAAATCTGTTCGCTTACACAGAATACTGATATTTTCTGATGTTGTTTGCAAACAAAGCACTCAAACTTTTCCCGCACAAATACTACTGCAGGTCAAAAGTTACTTCAAATGTGAGTGAATAGAGAAAACCAGCTTTAAAGCAAAGCACTGAATATGAAAAACATTTTCAGTTTACCTTTTGAGAGGAGGCAGAGATGTAATTTCTTACAAAGCAAAGTAATTTAGTGTGTTACCTGCTTGAGCAAGACGTTGTTCATTATGATCATAGGAGAGAGACCCGAGTAGGAGCCTCCCACCACAGCCATCCGAGAGGGGCGTGGGCCTGACCCCTGCTGTACAGCGGACCGGGGTGAATCCTCCGAGTCCGTCGTCTCCATTGTGCTCATGTGCTCCGAGCTGGCATCTGTAAGGCAGACAGAACTGTTAGTGAGAACTCATCTGAGATATTTAAATCATATTAAATGATGCCAGGAGTTTGTCCGAACCTGAGAATCCAGAGTCTCGCTCTGAATCAGCCTGGGAGCCTCCACACTTGGTAACGCGTGGTTGGTTCGGTCCCCTCAGGTGACTCTCTGTCTTCCTCTTGGTGCTCATCTCCATTTTTTCCTGCGTTACTCGCATTGTCCTTGGATCCACAAGTGCACACGAAACTGTTTCAGAATATCACAGGGTAAACATGAGAAGGAAACAATGCTGAGCAGACTAGTTGCAAATTAATGACACACTGTAGCGCTATTACATTACAGTATAGTAAACAATCATTAATACATAAAGAACAAGTCTTAATACTTGGCATTGAATCAAGCAAGATAACTAAGAAAATATTTCTCATATGGGCAATATTTCTTCCAGGTTAGGTTGCAACAGTTCATAAATATAATGTACACTTGGTGTAAAAACCATCACAATCATAGAAAATCCATTACAGATATAAAGTTCGCTGCTCAGTGTCTATATTTTCCTGTACTACAAACGCTGACATAAACGTGCATAAAATGTTATAATATGACAAACAATGTTATTACGTAAATAAAAGCAAATATTTTAGTATTAAGAGAAGGACAATGGTTATGTTGCTACAGAGCCTGTTAGCTTAGAGCGCTAATAGAAGCTACACATGCTAATGAGCGTAAACTCCCAAGAAGTCAAAACAAACTAAAACAACACAAAACAACAAACATATAAAATATATTTCCTACTTTTTTCACGGTGTGACTCCAACGAGGTAGTTCTACAAGCCGACGCTCGAAAGTCTGCATTTAGGTCGAGGACACGGATGTTTCTCTGCTACTTTTTCTTCTTCCTCGGTGTCGCTGCAGGCAGCAGCCGCACTCCCTGCTACGTCGCTATCCACGGTACCGAACACGTGACAGACCGTGACTCCTCCCCCGGTCCGCTCCGTCACATGCGCAGCACGGTGGCGACAGTCGTTAGCAAATACGGTTTAACTGACTGGTGAGCTTCAAAACGGACAAAAGGTTTTCAAAAGTGAGTTGTTTTTGTTAGCTTCAACCAGCCGCCGCGGCTCATAACGCAAAAAACTGCCACCGGTCCATAATTGGCAATTAAGGGCGTGGTCCCAGTTGAATATTTTGTGCTCGTGCATTTTTTTTTGGTTGACGCCCCCTTGTCATGTGACTGCCTTCCAGGCTGCTGATTGGCCAGCTTCACCAGCAGCTGAAAAACGTGACCACAGCTAAAAGTGTGGCTAGTGAAAGGACGTGTGTGTGACTTGCAGTGAGGAGGGTACCCTCTTCTGTATTTGTCCACGCCCATTTCGTCATCGTCCTGTCTCCATAGTATGGAGCCTTCACGGTGCAGGCTTTGGGGCTGGAGTGACGTGAGACTGTCTGGGTGTGTTATAAATGTTTGACCTGAAGCTAACCTAAACAAATTTGCCAGGCCTCTCTGCAGCAAGTCTCATGTAGTAAACAAAGCACAGAAACCCTCACATGCATGTGTGAGCTGTTTAAACGTTTAGATGGAATTGTTTATTGTTTATTAAATTTGTTCATTTTTTTTACAAAAGAAACAATACAAGGCAATCTCATAATGATAGTGTACAAAATGTAAAAAAATGAAAGGTGGCAGAAAGAAGAATAAATCTTATTATATCTGCCCCTTATCTCCAACAATCAGATTAAACAACAGTAGTCAAACCATGTAAACAATAATAATCTTCAACCAACTTTTTCCAACAATCAGGTTAAACAATAATATTCTTCAACCAACAGTACAAAATGACTAACTCTTTCTAATTTTCTAACTAATACTAATACAGTACAAAATGACTAACTCTTTCTAGTTTTCTAACTAATACTAATACAGTACAAAATGACTAACACTTTCTAATTTTCTAACTAATGCAATACACATTACGTTATTTCACATATATTTTTTTAACATATTTGTTTTGATCATTTTTTTAAATGTAAACATTGACTTGGCATTTTTAACTACATTCTCCAAGCCATTCCATAATCTAATTCCCTGAATTGAGGTAGAACGTCCCTTCAAACTGGTTCTGAATTGTGGTTTTACAAACAACTCTGTTCCCTTAAGATTATAACAACTTTGTCTTTTAACAAAGTGCATTTGGATATTTAAAGGTAATGCATTATTTTGAGCTCTATACATAACTGATAAGATATTATAGTCTACCAAATCATGGAACTTCAGTAATTTTAGTTGTTGAATTGTGCACAATATGTCACTGGAAAAGCACGAGGAAAAACATTTAACACAACTGCTAAAAGGAATATTATGGAAGCCCAGCCCATTTTCGCTACTCTATTTAAAAAAATAGCAAAAAATTTGGTTTAGTATCTCATTATTTTGAGATAATATGTCATTATTTTGAGATACTATCTCATTATACTGAGATACCTTCTCATTATTTTGAGATACCATCACGTTATTTTGAGATACTATCTCATTATTTTGAGATACTATCTCATTATTTTGAGATACTATCTCATTATATTGAGATACTCTCATTATTTTGAGATAATATGTCATTATTTTGAGATACATTATATTGAGATACTTTCTCATTATTTTGAGATACTATCTCGTTATTTTGAGATACTATCTCATTATTTCAACATACTATCTCATTATTTCAACATACTATCTTTTATTTTGAGATACTATCTCATTATATTGAGATACTTTCTCATTATTTTGAGATACTATCTCATTATTTTGAGATACTATCTCGTTATTTTGAGATACTATCTCATTATTTTGAGATACTATCTCATTATTTTGAGATAATATGTCATTATTTTGAGATAATATGTCATTATTTTGAGATACTATCTCATTATATTGAGATACTTTCTCATTATTTTGAGATACTATCTCATTATATTGAGATACTCTCATTATTTTGAGATAATATGTCATTATTTTGAGATACTATCTCATTATTTTGAGATAATATGTCATTATTTTGAGATACTATCTCGTTATTTTGAGATACTATCTCATTATATTGAGATAATATGTCATTATTTTGAGATACTATCTCGTTATTTTGAGATACTATCTCATTATTTTGAGATAATATGTCATTATTTTGAGATACTATCTCATTATATTGAGATACTTTCTCATTATTTTGAGATACTATCTCGTTATTTTGAGATACTATCTCATTATA
The DNA here is from genome assembly GCA_038048925.1 of Garcialebias charrua. Taxonomy (NCBI): domain Eukaryota; kingdom Metazoa; phylum Chordata; class Actinopteri; order Cyprinodontiformes; family Rivulidae; genus Garcialebias; species Garcialebias charrua. Next base: position 49,723 of record JBBPBX010003105.1, on the reverse strand, counting down.
TTGAGATACTCTCATTATTTTGAGATAATATGTCATTATTTTGAGATACATTATATTGAGATACTTTCTCATTATTTTGAGATACTATCTCGTTATTTTGAGATACTATCTCATTATTTCAACATACTATCTTTTATTTTGAGATACTATCTCATTATATTGAGATACTTTCTCATTATTTTGAGATACTATCTCATTATTTTGAGATACTATCTCGTTATTTTGAGATACTATCTCATTATTTTGAGATACTATCTCATTATTTTGAGATAATATGTCATTATTTTGAGATACTATCTCATTATATTGAGATACTTTCTCATTATTTTGAGATACTATCTCGTTATTTTGAGATACTATCTCATTATTTTGAGATAATATGTCATTATTTTGAGATACTATCTCATTATATTGAGATACTTTCTCATTATTTTGAGATACTATCTCGTTATTTTGAGATACTATCTCATTATTTCAACATACTATCTCATTATTTTGAGATATGTCATTATTTTGAGATACTATCTCATTACATGTATTTCAACATACTATCTCATTATTTTGAGATATGTCATTATTTTGAGATACTATCTCATTATTTCAACATACTATCTCATTATTTTGAGATATGTAATTATTTTGAGATACTATCTCATTATATTGAGATACTTTCTCAGACTTGGGACCCGAAGGACCCAGGTTCGAACCCCAGTTCCTTGTGGTGTCTATGGGCGGCACACCTCATCCCCAATTGCCCCCCGGGCGCTTTCAATAGCTGCCCACTGCCCCACCTGGTGGTGGTTGGGTTAAATGCAGAGACTAATTTCGTCTTGTATGGAAACATACACAGATGACAAATGTGACATTATTATTATTATTATCATTATTTTGAGATACTATCTCGTTATTTTGAGATACTATCTCATTATTTTGAGATAATATGTCATTATTTTGAGATAATATGTCATTATTTTGAGATACTATCTCATTATATTGAGATACTTTCTCATTATTTTGAGATACTATCTCATTATATTGAGATACTCTCATTATTTTGAGATAATATGTCATTATTTTGAGATACTATCTCATTATTTTGAGATAATATGTCATTATTTTGAGATAATATGTCATTATTTTGAGATACTATCTCATTATATTGAGATACTTTCTCATTATTTTGAGATACTATCTCATTATATTGAGATACTCTCATTATTTTGAGATAATATGTCATTATTTTGAGATACTATCTCATTATTTTGAGATAATATGTCATTATTTTGAGATACTATCTCGTTATTTTGAGATACTATCTCATTATATTGAGATAATATGTCATTATTTTGAGATACTATCTCGTTATTTTGAGATACTATCTCATTATTTTGAGATAATATGTCATTATTTTGAGATACTATCTCATTATATTGAGATACTTTCTCATTATTTTGAGATACTATCTCGTTATTTTGAGATACTATCTCATTATATTGAGATACTCTCATTATTTTGAGATAATATGTCATTATTTTGAGATACATTATATTGAGATACTTTCTCATTATTTTGAGATACTATCTCGTTATTTTGAGATACTATCTCATTATTTCAACATACTATCTTTTATTTTGAGATACTATCTCATTATATTGAGATACTTTCTCATTATTTTGAGATACTATCTCATTATTTTGAGATACTATCTCATTATTTTGAGATACTATCTCGTTATTTTGAGATACTATCTCATTATTTTGAGATACTATCTCATTATTTTGAGATAATATGTCATTATTTTGAGATACTATCTCATTATATTGAGATACTTTCTCATTATTTTGAGATACTATCTCGTTATTTTGAGATACTATCTCATTATTTTGAGATAATATGTCATTATTTTGAGATACTATCTCATTATATTGAGATACTTTCTCATTATTTTGAGATACTATCTCGTTATTTTGAGATACTATCTCATTATTTCAACATACTATCTCATTATTTTGAGATGTGTCATTATTTTGAGATACTATCTCATTACATGTATTTCAACATACTATCTCATTATTTTGAGATATGTCATTATTTTGAGATACTATCTCATTATTTCAACATACTATCTCATTATTTTGAGATATGTCATTATTTTGAGATACTATCTCATTATATTGAGATACTTTCTCAGACTTGGGACCCGAAGGACCCAGGTTCGAACCCCAGTTCCTTGTGGTGTCTATGGGCGGCACACCTCATCCCCAATTGCCCCCCGGGCGCTTTCAATAGCTGCCCACTGCCCCACCTGGTGGTGGTTGGGTTAAATGCAGAGACTAATTTCGTCTTGTATGGAAACATACACAGATGACAAATGTGACATTATTATTATTATCATTATTTTGAGATACTATCTCGTTATTTTTAGATACTATCTCATTATTTTGAGATACTATCTCATTATTTTGAGATACTATCTCGTTATTTTGAGATACTATCTCATTATTTTGAGATACTATCTCGTTATTTTGAGATACTATCTCATTATTTTGAGAGGTCATTATTTTGAGATACTATCTCATTATATTGAGATACTTTCTCATTATTTTGAGATACCATCTCATTATTTCAAGATACTATCTCATTATTTTGAGATACTATCTCGTTATTTTGAGATACCATCTCATTATTTCAAGATACTATCTCATTATTTTGAGATAATTTTTGCTATTTTATTTAATAGACTGGCGGAAATGGGCTTCCATAAATATAGTACCTGATCTTAAACATGATTATGGCTGATAAAAAAAAAAGTTCAATACAAAAATGTATTGATGATTGATGATTATGGCTGATAATAACTTGGGATAAAGTTGTTGCATCACTTATGTACAGTAGCCAACTTTATCTTCCTTTTTAATTACGTATTAGATGACAACCCATTGCTTTTAAATCTAACCACATGTTCATCATCTTATATGATTGTACAATGTTGGAAAAGCACTTTACATGAACACAGCAATGACTCTGGTGCTCTGCATGTTCGATGAATAACTCCCAAAGTCTGACCATCCTTTTTAATAGAACATAATTTTATTTTGTAAACTTGTCAGGAGTCGTGTTTAAGAAGTTTGCAATCAATTTACACACGTCACATTGATTATGGCATAAATCTCTGGTTCATTAAATAAACAATAACTCTTCATTCTGTTCTGCACCCAAGATGCATTGTCCTAACGTTACATAAAGAACAGCCCGATACATACAACTGATTAAAAATCACATTACAGTATTTTAAAAGGGTATGCTGAAGATAAAGGGAGAAAATTCCTCCAAAGACATTTGTTTGTCAGAAATGAGTGAAGATTTGTCTTCTTTGCTGGAGCAGACACCTGAAAGACAAGAACAAGTAGAAAGCGTTGAACTTGGTTCATGTCTGCATTTTGTTTGAATTTCTGAATTTAGTTCACTTGCAGCCAACTTCTCGTACAGAGGATTTGTTGTTCGTCACTCATAGAATCACAGTTTGTTCTCTACGCTTTAAATGTGATCCAACACTGACTAAATGAAATCAGTCTGGTAGAAGTTTTAGATTTTGAAGCATCTCTGAGCAGAAAAAGGAAATATTTACTGGTAGTGTGGTGCTTAGGTTCAGAATTGGAAGAGATTATCTTTGGCTTGATTATGAACATCACACAAAATAAACAAATTCAATAAGCTATACATTGACTTCCCAAAACTTCATATTCCAGATACAAATTTACTTTATATGACTTTTTTTTTTGAGAGCCAAAAGTAACAATATCATCTAGAGAAATGGCAGTTTTTGGAAAAATGTCAAGCGTTAATAAAACCGAGTTGTTAAAGTCTAAAGAAGCAGAACTTTGGCTAAAAGTAGTAAAGCTGCTAAAAGTTAAGTGTGACCAAAACCTAGAAGTGGCAAAATATAAATGAGAGATCTCAGTGTTTTTCTTTTGGAAGCATTTTTGTAAAAACAAACAAACAAATAAATATATGAAAATCAAACAATTTGGAAAGAATAAAAGTAAAAAAATAAAAAAAAATAAAGTCCCAGCGCTCATCTCCTGAATGAGCTGAACATTTTCACGTGAATGGCTGAAATAGCACAAAGTATGCAGAGTAGTTAGATTGCTTAGGGGAAAAAAAGTACCTAAAACATTAATTAAATCCAAAAAAAGCAAACAGTTAAACAAAAATATGAATCGGCATTTGCACAACAGGTTAAGTAAATCTCCACCGAAATGATTCTGACACGATGAACAGAGCAACAGCTCAAGAGGCCGTTAAACGTCTGTTTCCAGCTATCCAAATTCAAATCCAAGTTAAAAACACTTTATTAATCCCAAATGGAAATTCAAGGTCAAGGTTATATATCGTCATTCGCATCATGTGGTACTTGTGGTGGAACAAACTTGTGTACACAGGGTCCCAGTTACAGCCAACAAACATATACAGTACTGTACATTGTAAAAGAAAAACCGTAATAAGATTTATGATATGATCTAAGAAATAGGCTAAACTAAAAATAACTAAGCACTAATAGTATTAGAACAATACGCTGAACGACAGCAGCATGGACATGAGTCTGTATGAGCAGATGAGGACGAATGAACACAGCAGCATGAAATAAATCAGCAGCATGGATAATCAGCAGCACATATCAGTCATCAAGTGGCATTACAGTGATTATACTTATTATTTAATTATTCATGAGTCTACCAGCCTCAGGGTAGAAGCTGTTCCTCAGTCTAGTGGTTCTACACTTAAAGACCGTGTAAAGTGAAATTAAATGTGTGTTTTTAGTTTGTCACATGGCATAAATATGTGTTATTAATCACCCATATAAATCTGACTGATTAAAAACATTGTTTTCCTTATAAAATTAAGTGTCAAAAATCATGAAAAAACATGATTTTGCCTTGCCCTGGAACGCTAGGGGCGTGTCAGTGCGTGGGCGTGGTTTCAGCGCAGTACTGCGCCGTGTCCAGCCCCCTTCAGAGCTGAGCTGTGTGGGGAGGCATACGGGGGAAGCAGAGATCCACCTGCTCCGTTTTTATCTGAGTTCTGGCTTCCAGCAGCTTCTTTTTCCAAGAGTTACGCTGTTTTTAGTGCACTAACAACTCTGGTTATGTTTTTAAAGTTGAGGACACATAACTCCGCTGTTATAATCAGCGCTATTTTAGAAGATGAGCGGACTCGCGGTCCGACCCGGTCACATCGCATGCGGGGTCTGATCGCCTCTCACACACACACACGCGCGCGCGCGACCCGGTCACATCGCATGCGGGGTCTGATCGCCTCTCACACACACACACGCGCGCGCGCGCGACCCGGTCACATCGCATGCGGGGTCTGATCGCCTCTCACACACACAGCACGCCAGTACTGGAGAGAGACGGTCGGTAGCGAGTGAACGGCTCCACCGAAGAACGCATTTATACGGCTGGAGCTGCAGGGGGTGGGGCTTGTGACCGCGTAAACGCGGTCACATTTAAACCACGCCTAAAAAATCCTGAAAGAGAAATGTGTTTATACACAGTTTGATCTATAACTCCAAAATTAATTGAGCTACAATTTTGAGACTTTTTACTCATTTACAAGATTACAATTACGACATTTATAATGTTTATTGAAGAAAATGTTGAAATTCACTTTACACGGTCTTTAATGCTCCTCAACCTCCTTCCTGAGGGGAGCGGGACAAAAAGTGTGTGCTGGGTGAGTGGGGTCTTTCATGATGCAGGTGGCTCTTTTCCTGCATCTGGAGGTGTAAATGTCTGTGATGGTGGGGAGACTGACTCCAACAGACATCTGTGCAGCCTTCACCACTCTCTGCAAAGCTTTTCTTTCTTTTTTTCTCGTTAAAGAGTTGTTATAGATGCTGGTGGATGGGCAGGAAGGATCTCTTCCGTCTGAAGAAGACTCTCTTGTTGCATGACAGTTGCAGTCAGCTCAACACACACCAGTGTTTATTCGTCTCGTGTTAGAACTGCAGCTTGGGCCTTCTGATTGTGCTTTACCAAGAAATACAGCAGAAGCTAAAGGCATGTCAAAGTGCATCATTGCTGTTTTAAGTCTGGAAAGGCAGGAAAATAAGACAAACCATATGTAAAAAAAAATAATATGTCTTTGTGGGAAAAACTGACGAGCTGTCAAACACAAGCGTCTCCCCTCACAGTGACCCGAAGCCGAAAATAAACCATTTAAAGTGTGGCTGATTCCTCACTGCTGCTCTTGAACACCCTGCAGGCTGTGTGACCCAAATACAACAAATGCTTTCTTATTTCCCTTCCAATAATCTGCGGCTGCATGATGACACCTCAGAAACAACAACAACAACAAAGGAAGGATTCTTGCATGCTGAACAAACGACCCGCCGTCTCTTTGAGCCGTGAGAAAGCTGGATCTGATTACAAGTATTTCCTGTTCAAACCTTGTTTTTCAAGGTGAAACTTGTCTTGTGTCGGAAAAGTGATCCCTCGTGATCAAATTGATTTCTTTTCTGCCTGTGCTGACGAGGGAACAACTCTTCAGAATGACACAGAGCGATCATACGCGCGTCTTCTGAGAACAACACTGAGCTATTTGAATAAACTCTGAATATACTGTAAACAGAATGTAAGTGTTTGCAAATCTCATAAAACCATTTATCTGTACACAGTGAACATGACAAATGTCTAAACTAAGTCATTTGTGCCAATTGTTTTGGGAATAAATAGAACATTTTCAATTTTATGGAAATAAAGCATTTTTTTTAAATACCACCATGAAGCTTCCCCTCTTTTTCTACTAACAGTCTGTAAACATCAAGGATGAGAAGGATGGGATTAACCTGTATATCTTCAGCAATCGCTGTGAAAAGGGATGGGGACACCCTGGACAGGTCTCCAGTCCATCACAGAGACACATGGAGACAAACAAGACAAACAATCATTCACTCTCACCTGAGAGAGTTACTAATCAGTCTAATGTTTTTAGTCTGTGGGAGGAAACTGGAGGACTCTGAGAAAACCGACACATGCACGGAGAGAACATGCAAATGAGACAAAAAAAGACAAACGAGACAAAGAACCGTTCACACTCAAGTGGACAATTAGCCTAACATGTACAGACACCATGTGCAAACTCCACCTCCAGGTGAACCTGTGACCTTATCTCTGAGAGGCAGCAGCTCTAACCACTGCACCTCTGTGCCACCTCCATCAAAAACAGAATTACTTCCATTTTTTTTCATAGAAGTTGCATTTTTGTTTAAATTGACACGTTTATTTTGTTCAACTGGGATTTAAATGTGCATTTATCCATACATACATACATACATACATACATACATACATTATTCTGTTCTTTCCAGGTCAAATGAACGCAGCCATTGTGCAAGAGACGGGGCTCCCCCTGGACAACTTCATCACAGAGCTGTATGGGTTAATGAGGTTTGCAAATCATTGCTTTCAGTTTGCATTTAAAATGTTCACAATGTTTCAGGGTTGCAGAATGAGTGGAACTGGATTAAGCAGATTACAGATGTGGTTTCATGATAGTTTGAAAACGTGCACCTCAAAATACACATAAAACATCTGAGATTCATTAACAATCTTTACGTTTCTTCTTCTCCTGCTTTATTCCTAGACAGTGAATCTGGTGGTTTTGACAGTGAGCCTGCAGTCTGTCTGTCTTGCTGCAGCACAGTTCCTCTGGGCCCTTACACAAATGGCTCTCCAGGAGGGATCTGGACTAAAGGAAGAAACGGGGCTGATAATGTGCAACAACTTTTGATATTTTCTGTATATGTGGCACGGTGAAAGAAAAGTTTAATGTGCTGTAAAAGCCCTGATTAATGTGTGTGAACGCATTCAGGGGGCAAATCAGTTTCTTACTTTCCACAGCGGCGGCCTTTCCTTTTCTGCTTCCTCATTCGAGGTCTCTTCTTGTCGCTGCTGCACAGAAGGAGCAAAATATATAATCAAGATAATAATGTGCTCAAATTCCACAGATAAAAAGTCTGTTTACTGACCCTTTCTGATTTAAAAGTTTCCTTTTGGGTCTTTGAAGGAGAGAAAAACACGTTTCAGGTGTCTGTTTTGTAAAAACAATCACAGGATTTGATGTTTGTCACAGAGATTCATGTGTAACTCACCTGCATTCACATGCATGATGCTCTACGAATGTGAGTTCCACTTTCTGTGCCGACACCAGACGCACCACCTGCATCACCTGAGGAGACAAGGAAAAGGCTGAGCAAGAAGCTAAACATCAGCTGGAGGTGCATTTGAGTGAGATCTCCTCACACCTGCATTGTGATGTTGCTCTGAGTGGTGGGGTGGCACTGGAGTTCATCATCAGAGCAGCAGCCTGAGCACCTCCTCAGTGGGACACATGGAGGGATGTAGATGTACTCCACCTCCCAGGGGAACTCCTGCTGCACATCCACCAGTTGCTCCATGGGTTGGCACGAACTCTTCTTCATCACCTCCAGGATTCCCACCACTGCAGGAGCAGAAGGTCTCAGGACTTGACATCATCTGCAGCAAACTTTGCTTTCCAGAAGATGCTTACCTGTGGACTGTTCAGCTCCCTGCAGCATCTAGAAAACAAAATACACACAAAAACTGACATTTGGTCACTTCAATGTCTTTTTAACCATTTATTTGTTTTAGAAAATGGACAAGTAGGAAATAAAGACAGAAACGTGTGGGCTTTCATTGGTGCACGGCGCCCTCTAGTGGTGAGACAACGCAACAAACATGTTTATGTTTATGTTTATTAAATTTGTTCATTTTTTTACAAAAGAAACAATACAAGACAATCTCATAATGATAGTGTACAAAATGTAAAAAAATGAAAGGTAGCAGAAAGAAGAATAAATCTTATTATATCTGCCCCTTATCTCCAACAATCAGATTAAACAACAGTAGTCAAACCATGTAAACAATAATAATCTTCAACCAACTTTTTCCAACAATCAGGTTAAACAATAATATTCTTCAACCAACAGTACAAAATGACTAACTCTTTCTAATTTTCTAACTAATACAATACACATTACGTTATTTCACATATATTTTTTTAACACATTTGTTTTGATCATTTTTTTAAATGTAAACATTGACTTGGCATTTTTAACTACATTCTCCAAGCCATTCCATAATCTAATTCCCTGGATTGAGGTAGAACGTCCCTTCAAACTGGTTCTGAATTGTGGTTTTACAAACAACTCTGTTCCCTTAAGATTATAACAACTTTGTCTTTTAACAAAGTGCATTTGGATATTTAAAGGTAATGCATTATTTTGAGCTCTATACATAACTGATAAAATATTATAGTCTACCAAATCATGGAACTTCAATAACTTTAGTTGATAAAATAATGTACTTGATGGATGACGGTAATGCTTTCTAGTGATAATTCTTACAGCTCTTTTCTGTAATACAAAAATAGGCTTTGTGATTGTTTTACACGCATTCCCCCAAACATCAATACAATAGATTAAGTGTGGAACAATGATTGTGTTATACAACAAATACAGAGCTTTATCATTCAATAGGTCTCTGACTTTGTACAGTACTGCAATCGATTTAGCTATTTTTATTCTTACAGAATTTATGTGTTGTTTCCATGTCAGTTTGTCATCAATGATAACACCCAAAAACTTCACCTCACTCACTCTACAAATCTCAACATCCTCAATTTTGAGTGGAACATCAACAGTTTTCTTTTTATTACCGAATATCATGTAATTAGTTTTCTCTAGATTTAATGATAATTTATTTATTTTAAACCAAGTTTGTATCTTGACAAATTCTGTCTTTATCAATTCTAACATTTGTTCTATATCTTCACCTGAACAGAAAAAAGTGGTATCATCAGCAAAAAGTACACATTTAAGGAGTCCTGACACATTTACCAAGTCATTCACATATAAAATAAAAAGCTTTGGTCCAAGTACAGAGCCTTGGGGAACTCCACATGTGATATTACAGAGGTCAGATCTTACATCATTTATTTGTACAAATTGTTTCCTATTTTTTAAGTAGCTAGATACCCACTGTAATGCTGGTCCTCTAATACCATATTTGTTCAGTTTTTCAAGGAGAATGGTGTGATCAATAGTATCAAATGCTTTTTTTAAATCAACAAAGATACTGATACAATGTTGTTTTTGATCGACAGCAGTAGTTATTTGTTCCATTAATTCCATGAGAGCCATTGATGTAGAGTTTTTTGATCTAAACCCATACTGACTGTTGCTTAGAATATTTTGTTTATCTATAAATTGGTCTAGTCTGTTTACAAATAGTTTTTCAAGAATTTTTGAAAACTGTGGTAACAAGGATATAGGTCTATAATTGTTGAATACACATTTATCACCATTTTTAAAAAGAGGAACGACCTTAGCTACTTTCATATTATCTGGAAAAATTCCTGTTGAAAATGATAAGTTACATATGTATGTGAACGGCTCAATAATATGGCTCATTATGTCCTTTACAAACATCATATCCATGTCCACCCAGTCTTTCGATCTCTTGTCTGTAAGATGTTTTACTACATTCATTATTTCCTCTTTGTTAGTTCCATTTAGGAAAATACTATTTGCACAACCTGTAATTGAGTGGATCATATTTTTATCTACTTTTGGTATCTTAGCTGCAAGGCTTGATCCAACATTCACGAAATATTGATTAAATCCATTTACAATTTCATTTTCATCATGAACTTCATCGTTGTCTTTTACAAAATATTTTGAAATACCAGTTTTTGCTTTATGATTCTTCAGTACACCATTCATTACTCGCCATGTTGCTTTCATATCACCATTAGTTTTATCTAATAATTTACTATAATATTCTTTCTTATGTTTCCTTATAATCCCTACTAATTTATTTTTATACTTTTTACATTTTTCTTCTGCGCTCTGACTTCGCAATTTCAAGAAACATGAATTCAAATAATTCTTTTTTTTACATGCATTTCTTAACCCTTTTGTCATCCATGGTTGATCATTCGTTCAAACATGGTTGATCATTCATTCAAACATTTTCATTCTGTGAAGAATACAGTACAGTTATAAAATGGGCTAAAATAAACTGCAACATGCTGAATCTATTTAAACACAGATATGTTTTCATCTATAAAACAATTAAAATATAAATTTTACAAATGATATTCAGTAAAAAAAAAAAAAAGGAAACCGTTAATGTTCCATTTATGATTGATAGTGCTGAAATCTGTCGTGTTAATGAAGTGAAGTTTTTGGGCGTTATTATTGATGATGAATTGACGTGGAAGAATCACATAAATTCTGTTAGGACAAAGATGGCTAAATCCATTGCTGTATTATACAGAGTCAGGGACTTGTTGAATGACAGAGCTCTGTATTTGTTGTATAATACAATTATTGTTCCACATTTGATTTATTGTATTGTTGTTTGGGGTAAAGCTTGTAAAACATATACGAATCCTATTTTTTGCTACAAAAAAAGAGCTGTTAGAATAATCACTGGAAAACATTATTGTCACCCTTCTAACACATTATTTGATCAATTGAAATTATTGAAGTTCCAGGACTTGGTGGATTATAATATTTTATTAGTTATGTATAGAGCTCATGAAAATCAACTGCCTGTAAATATCCAAATGTGTTTTGTTAAACGGCGAAGCTGTTATAATCTTAAGGGAATATAAATACAGTATTTATTAAACCAAAATATAGAACCAGTTTAAAGGGATTGTGACATGATTTTTTTACTATTCATAAAATTGCTCAAAATATATATATTTTATCATTTAAATATGTTTGTTTTTGCAAACAAAATGATAAATCACTTTAATTTTGCTTTAAAAGTGATTTTGAACTTCAAGCCGTGTTTAATCATGGGAAATCCGATTACACTCGAACGCACCATATGTGATGTCACACTGGGCAGAGGGCTGTGGTGTCTTTAATAGCGGACAATTTAAAACTGGACGAATTTAGCAATCTATGTGAAGATTTGAGCTATTTGTCTTCATTTTGGGAAGCAGAAAATTGTTTGGGTGATGGAACAAGAAACAACAGGATCTAATTTAGGTCTGATGCTGTATCAGACTTACCTTCATGTCGAGCTGCTCATACCTGCGCACTGTGACAAGCCCAGAGCTCTGCCTCACACTCTGCACACTACGTCACAGATGGTGCGTTCGTGTAATCGGATTTCCCATGATTAAACACGGCTTGAAGTTCAAAATCACTTTTAAAGCAAAATTAAAGTGATTTATCATTTTGTTTGCAAAAACGAACATATTTAAATGATAAAATATATATATTTTGAGCAATTTTATGAATAGTAAAAAAAATCATGTCAGTGGATCTTTAA
>JBBPBX010003105.1:0-31348 GCA_038048925.1 Garcialebias charrua | reverse complement strand
TGAGCGGCCTCATGTTTGGTTAGCGCCGGCTGCCGAACTTGGAGCGATAAAGTTTTTGCACGTGTTCATTTGAGAACCACGGGACGGATTTCAACGAAACTCCCAGAAGAGTGATGTTAAAAATGAAAAATCAATGTATACATTTAAGAAAAAGGTCAAAAAGGACTTGCTCAAAAACTATATATGATGTAACTTTGCGTGTTTGTGTATTACACTTATGTTGTACTTATGATGTAGCTTAGTGCGTTTGTGTATTACAGTTAGAAAAATTAAGTAGAGTTATTCATTTTGTGAAGCAGTTTGTGTATTACAGTTAGGAAAATTAAGTAGAATTATTCATTTTGTGAACATCTTGATGTTGTGCCATCTTTTAGTTTGTGTATTACAGTTAGAAAAATTAAGTAGAATTATTCATTTTATGATCTAGTTTGTGTATTACAGTTAGGAAAATTAGGAGAAAAAAAGTGTGATGTAGTTTGTGTATTAGTTAGAAAAATTAAGTAGAATTATTCATTTTGTGATGTAGTTTGTGTATCACAGTTAGAAAAATTAAGTAGAATTATGGGTGATGTAGTTTGTGTATTACAGTTAGAAAAATTAAGTAGAATTATTCATTTTGTGATCTAGTTTATGTATTACAGTTAGGAAAATTAAGTAGAATTATTCATTTTGTGATGTAGTTTGTGTATTACAGTTAGAAAAATAAGTAGAATTATTCATTCTGTGATGTTGCTTGAAGGTTATCATTGGTTGAACAAACTGTGAAATAAGGGGCAGATATAATAAGATTTCATCTTCTTTCTGCTCCCTTCATTTTATCCTACTTGTATTCTTGTATCTGATGAAACTGTCTTGTATTGTTCTTTTAAAATGAACGAATAAACATCAATCAATCAATCAATTAGTTTGACATTTGTCACTGATAAAGAGTTCAACTCGCTTCAATTCAAGATGGCCACCACTCAGCTCATTGTAAAATGATATAGAACTAACTGGTGTGGTAGCAGTCACACTGTGTGAGCACCCGGGTGTGAAAAAAAGGAAAGGAAAAAGAAAGGGAAAAGAAAAGAGAAAAGAAAGAAAAAAGAAAAGAAAGGAAAAAGAAAAGGAAAAGAAAGGAAAAGGGAAAAGAAAATAAAGAAAAGGAAAAGAAAGGAAAAGGAAAAGAAGAAAAGCAAAAGAAAAGGAAAAGAAAAGAAAAAAAGAGGGAAAAGAAAAGAAAGGAAAAAGAAAAGAAAAGGAAAAGAAAAAATAAAAGAAGAAAAGAAAAAGAAAGGAAAAAGAAAAGGTAAAGAAAAGGTAAAGAAAAGAAAAAGATTAGAAAAGAAAAGAAAGAAAGAAAAGACAAAAGAAAAAGAAAAGAAAAAGGAAAGAAAAAGAAAAGACAAAAGAAAAGGAACAGAAAAGAAGAAAAGAAAAGACAAAAGAAAAGACAAAAGATATAGAAAAGCTAAACGCTTTTGATGGCGGGAGGCTCGTTAACCATCCAGCTCCACCTGTGTATCTCACTTGTGATGGGTTAAATGCAGAGAACTAATTTCATCATTGTATGAGAACATATGAAGACAACACGTAGCACTTAATTTATAGTAGCAGAGACTGAGCTCAGTCTATCAGCTCTTTCCATCCATTTTCTGATGAGTTTCAAGATGAGTTTCTTGTAGAAAGGCTACATCCCTTTTTGTTTACAAACCGGATTCCAAAAAAGTTGTGACACTAAACAAATTGTGAATAAAAACTGAATGCAATGATGTGGAGGTGCCAACATCTAATATTTTATTCAGAATAGAACACAAATCACAGATCAAAAGTTTAAACTGAGAGAATGTATCATTTTAAGGGAAAAATATGTTGTTTCAAAATTTCATGGCGTCAACAAATCCCAAAAAAGTTGGGACAAGTCCATTTTTACCACTGTGTGGCATCCCCCCTTCTTCTTACAACACTCAACAGACGTCTGGGGACAGAGGAGACCAGTTTCTCAAGTTTAGAAATAGGAATGCTCTCCCATTCATGTCTAATACAGGCCTCTAACTGTTCAATCGTCTTGGGCCTTCTTTGTCGCACCTTCCTCTTTATGATGCACCAAATGTTCTCTATAGGTGAAAGATCTGGACTGCAGGCTGGACATTTCAGTACCGGATCCTTCTCCTACGTAGCCATGATGTTGTGATTGCTGCAGAATGTGGTCTGGCATTATCTTGTTGAAAAATGCAGGGTCTTCCCTGAAAGAGATGACGTCTAGATGGAGCATATGTTGTTCTAGAACCTGAACATAGTTCTCTGCATTAATGGTGCCTTTCCAGACATGCAAGCTGCCCATGCCACAAGCGCTCATGCAACCCCATACCATCAGTGATGCAGGCTTCTGAACGGAGCATTGATAACAACTTGGGCTATCCTTGTCCTCTCTGGTCCAGATGACATGGTGTCCCAGTGTTCCATAAAGAACTTCAAATCGTGACTCATCTGACACAGAACAGTCTTCCATTTTGCCACACTCCATTTTAAATGGATATGGATATGATGTTTGTAAAGGACATAATGAGCCATGTTATTGAGCCGTTCACATACATATTGGGCAGCACGGTGGCGCAACTGGTAGAGCTGCTGCCTCTCAGCGAGAAGGTCCAAGGTTCAAATCCCGGTCCGGGGGCCTTTCTGGGTGGAGTTTGCATGTTCTCTCTGTGCATGCGTGGATTTTCTCCGGGTGCTCCGGTTTCCTCCCACAGTCCAAAAACATGCATGTTAGGTTGATTGGTAACTCTAAAATTGACCCTGGGTGTGAGTGAAACAGGTCCCTCTTGTAAAATGAGTCCCCGTGGCTCAACGAGGATAGCCTGTATAAATAAAGGTTGAATGAATGAATTAATGAATGAATATGTAATTTATCATTTTCAACAGGAATATTTCCAGATAATATGAAAGTAGCTAAGGTAGTTCCTCTTTTTAAAAATGGTGATAAATGTGTGTTCAACAATTATAGACCTATATCCTTGTTACCACAGTTTTCAAAAATTCTTGAAAAACTATTTGTAAACAGACTAGATCAATTTATAGATAAACAAAATATTCTAAGCAACAGTCAGTATGGGTTTAGATCAAAAAACTCTACATCAATGGCTCTCATGGAATTAATGGAACAAATAACTACTGCTGTCGATCAAAAACAATATTGTATCAGTATTTTTGTTGATTTAAAAAAAGCATTCGATACTATTGATCACACCATTCTCCTTGAAAAACTGAACAAATATGGTATTAGAGGACCAGCATTACAGTGGGTATCTAGCTACTTAATTTGTACAAATAAATGATGTAAGATCTGACCTCTGTAATATCACATGTGGAGTTCCCCAAGGCTCTGTACTTGGACCAAAGCTTTTTATTTTATATGTGAATGACTTGGTAAATGTGTCAGGACTCCTTAAATGTGTACTTTTTGCTGATGATACCACTTTTTTCTGTTTAGGTGAAGATATAGAACAAATGTTGGAATTGATAAAGACAGAATTTGTCAAGATACAAACTTGGTTTAAAATAAATAAATTATCATTAAATCTAGAAAAAACTAATTACATGATATTCAGTAATAAAAAGAAAACTGTTGATGTTCCACTCAAAATTGAGGATGTTGAGATTTGTAGAGTGAGTGAGGTGAAGTTTTTGGGTGTTATCATTGATGACAAACTGACATGGAAACAACACATAAATTCTGTAAGAATAAAAATAGCTAAATCGATTGCAGTACTGTACAAAGTCAGAGACCTATTGAATGATAAAGCTCTGTATTTGTTGTATAACACAATCATTGTTCCACACTTAATCTATTGTATTGATGTTTGGGGGAATGCGTGTAAAACAATCACAAAGCCTATTTTTGTATTACAGAAAAGAGCTGTAAGAATTATCACTAGAAAACATTACCGTCATCCATCAAGTACATTATTTTATCAACTAAAGTTATTGAAGTTCCATGATTTGGTAGACTATAATATTTTATCAGTTATGTATAGAGCTCAAAATAATGCATTACCTTTAAATATCCAAATGCATTTTGTTAAAAGACAAAGTTGTTATAATCTTAAGGGGACAGAGTTGTTTGTAAAACCACAATTCAGAACTAGTTTGAAGGGACGTTCTACCTCAATCCAGGGAATTAGATTATGGAATGGCTTGGAGAATGTAGTTAAAAATGCCAAGTCAATGTTTACATTTAAGAAAATGATCAAAACAAATGTGTTAAAAAATATATGAAATAGCGTAATGTGTATTGTATTAGTTAGAAAATTAGAAAGAGTTAGTCATTTTGTACTGTTGGTTGAAGATTATTATTGTTTAATCTGATTGTTGGAAAAAGTTGGTTGAAGATTATTATTGTTTACATGGTTGATTATTATTGTTTAATCTGATTGTTGGAAGTAAGGGGCAGATATAATAAGATTTATTCTTCTTTCTGCTACCTTTCATTTTTTTATATTTTGTACACAATCATTTATGAGATTGTCTTGTATTGTTTCTTTTGTAAAAAAAATGAACAAATTTAATAAACATAAACAAACATAAACATAAATGACCCCTGGCCCAGTGCAAACGTCTGAGCTTGTGGAGCTTGCTTAGAAATGGCTTCCTCTTTGCACTGTAGAGTTTCAGCTGGCAACGATGGATTGTGTTCACTGACAATGCTTTCTGGAAGTATTCCTGAGCCCATTCTGTTATTTCCTTGACAGTGGCATTCCTGTTTGAGGTGCAGTGACGTTTAAGGGCCCGGAGATCACGAGCATCCAGTAGAGTTTTACGGCCTTGACCCTTACGCACAGCGATTGTTCCAGATTCTCTGAATCTTTTGATGATGTTATGCACGGTTGATGATGATAACTTAAAAGTCTTTGCTATTTTACGCTGGGTAACACCATTCTGGTATTGCTGCACTATCTTTCTGTGCAACAATGGTGGAATTGGTGATCCTCTTACCATCTTGGCTTCTGAGAGACACTGACACTCTGAGAAGCTCTTTTTATACCCAATCATGTTGTCAATTGACCTAATTAGTGTTAATTGGTCTTCCAGCTGTTTGTTATATGCTCAATTTCCTTTTTCCAGCCACTTATTGCTACTTGTCCCAACTTTTTTGGGATTTGTTGACACTGTGAAATTTTGAATCAACATATTTTTCCTTTAAAATGTTACATTTACTCAGATTAAACTTTTGATCTGTGATTTGTGTTCTATTCTGAATAAAATATTAGATGTTGGCACCTCCACATCATTGCATTCAGTTTTTATTCACAATTTGTTTAATGTCCCAACTTTTTTTGGAATCCGGTTTGTAGTTACATATTACAGTATTTTTTCCTTTGAGTTATTTATTCCATTCACGTTCAGTGAAATTATATTAATTTTACAGGACATCATCAAAATAAGGATTTATATGGAAGTATAAATCCTTTTGAGTTCATGGTGTTGTAAAGTATATGACCAGTTGTTATCCTCTCCATCCCATAAACAAATACCTTCCAGGACCCACCACCCCCAATCACAGTTTCCCCATCACAAGTTTTATCGACCACCCTCCATCCATACCCAACCCCACCGTCCCCATCCCGCTCTACCACCATGCTAAAGACTAATATTCCCATCTGTTGATACATTTATTTATTATTTGTATGCTCGTCTACTGATCACATCTTTTCATTTTTCTGGGGGGTCTTCAGTGTTGATGAGTTCACCATTGCTCTGGACCCTCTCGTCATTGTTCACGTCTGTGATTAATAATCCAAACTGATTTCCCACACTTATTAGTTAAGCTGCTTCAGGTGCATTGTGGGTAGTGCTACTGGTTCCCAGGCTTAGAGAGTCCAGACAGCACTGAGTGATTGATGGGACCCAAAGGGCCCAACAGATGCAACTCCTGTTCCAGGATGCCGAGACATTAACACTGAGCTCCGTACACTTCACCAGCTGTTTCTGCAGCTTTTAATACTTTTACATAACCCACTCTGTGTATTTTATACATATATGTATTTTTAAACCAGATTTTACTCGCCTTCTTTAATTATTCATGCCCGTCTTCGCCTTTAGGAGGCAGGTGATGGTTTTGTCTGATGTTCGTGTGTTTGTTTGTCATGGATGGATTTTAACTTTTTTATTTATCAGGAAATGATATTTGCATGTAACTTTACAGCTCATTAACTTTAAAGGCAGTACAATTCAAGATGGCTGCCAGAGCCAGCGTACCTTAGAAGACAGAAATGAGTAGGACCGAGTAGATTTTATAGATAGAGCTAAAATTAGGTGTGATTGTTAGAGTCATTCAAAATACTCCAAGGACTAGACACTGGGCTAGATTTTTGTTTCAAACTAGCATAAGCTGCTGGCATCAACCCTCTTTGTTAGCCAAATATCTCATGATCCACTGCTAAGATTTTAATTATACTTTTACCAAGCTGTCATTATTTATTCATTCATTTAAGACAAACAAAACAAATTCATCAAAAAAAAAAAAAACATTGAATGAAAAGGGTGCAGAAAGAAGAACTAAATTCTTATATCTGCCCCTTATTTAAAAATAAATAAAATAAACAAACAACTCAGGCTTGAGCAATCCCCAAAGCGAAAACAAAAGACATCAGGCATTATTTACATGGTATCATACTTTCCTAACAATTTTAACTTATCCGCCTCTTCAAACATATAGTTTTATAAATTTTTATGGTGATAGACAATTCCACAATCCTGTTCTCTGAATTACAACAGAGCTCCTTCAGACTAGTTCTAAATGGAGGTTTTACAAACATTTACATTCCCTTAAGATTATTATGACTCTGGTTTTTTGTTGTTTTTTACACATTTTAATTTAATATTTTGGGGTAATGTTTTTTATGAGCTTTATACATGACTTTTAAAATGCTGTATTCAACCAAATCGTAAAATTTTAATAATTTTAACTAATGAAATAATATATTTGTTGGATGACTATAGCACTACTAATAATTCTTATAGCTCTCTTTTTTGTAAAATGAAAATAGGGTTTGTAATTGTTTTGCATATTTTCCCCCAAACTTCAATACAATAGATTAAATATGGAACAATTATTACATTATACAATATATACAAAACTTTTGTCATTCAAAAACTATTTTACTTTACATAGTAATGTAATTGATTTTGCTATTTTTATTCTTCTATAATTTACGTGAGATTTCTGTCAGCTTTGAGCCTTGAGGGACTCCACATCCACAAAATTCAGATCTTACATTGTTTACCCACTGTCTCCTATTATT
Source organism: Garcialebias charrua (assembly GCA_038048925.1). NCBI lineage: Eukaryota > Metazoa > Chordata > Actinopteri > Cyprinodontiformes > Rivulidae > Garcialebias > Garcialebias charrua. The sequence goes on along the minus strand of JBBPBX010003105.1, from coordinate 24,065 downwards.
CAAATACTGTAACTGGATATCTATCCACTGTAGTGCCATATTTATTGTTTTTCAAAGAGAATAGTGTGGTCAATAGTGTTGAAGGCCATTTTTAATTAACAAAACGTGAACACAATACATGTAGTTTTTGATCAACAGCAGTTATCTCTTCTATTAGTTCCATGAGAGCCATTGATGTTGAATTATTTAATTATTAAATGCAGATCTACAACTAAATAAATTTTCAACACAATTAAAGATGGCCTTCACATCTAATTTGCATTCGCTAACAGAAGAAAATCTCAAACTCATTCAACAGACGAGCTCAAATTTGTCGTGGTAGTAGCCGAGAGCCATTCACAGCTTTGGCTGACTGATATTTTCTTGATTTTAGGTAAAACTATGTGCTGTTTTTCTGCTATTTGTGTAGAAAAGTGTCTAAAAGTTTATCACAGAACTCTTTTAAGCCAGTACTAGTGTCACAATGGATGTGTAGGCCCTCCCCTTTTGATTGACACCTCTTTTGACCAACTGTGTTGATCTATTGTTCCTTGGGAGCCTATATACAGTACAGTACTAGTTATGTCGACTACAGCAGTTATAGTTGCAGTAATTTTCACTGCTTAATTAAAAATTCAATGTTCCCTTTCCTATACTATAAAGGTTGAATGAATTAAACTAGGAAGGTGCTTCGGGCATGTTCGACTGGGAGGAGAGCCCAGGAAAGACCCAGGACGCGCTGGAGAGACTGTCTCTCAGTTGACCTGCGAACGCCTCGGGGTCCCCCCAGAAGAGCTGGAACTGGAAGACCTGGCTGTGGAAAGAGATGTCTGGGCCTCCCTGATCAAGCTGCTGCCCCCGCGACCCGACTTCAGAACAAGCAGAAGACAATAGATGGGTGTCACCTTTACAGAGACCAGGCTTTTGCATGTACTGTACTAAAGGGTTCAAGAACAGCATCCTTTTCCAGGCTTTTCTTGGGTTAGAACTGAAAAGAGGTTAAAGATGTTTTATTCTAGGACGAGAAAAAAAATACCAAAAACACTCATGGATCAGTACTGAGTATTTATTTGTAGCAATGAGTTTACAGAGTAGTATGCCCAACGTAATGTGTGAAGTAGGTTTTACATGGCTCCACAAAACACACAGGTAATGTTCATATTAGTTGATAACAGCTCTTGTGTGTCTTGTCTACATGTAGTGATGACACCTCACTGATCAGCTTAATGCAACTGTAAGAGAAACACATTAAACTGAAACTTAAGTGTGTTAAAGCAGTAAGACCTGCTGTAATATATATATGGGTATAAAACAATCCCATGTATAAAGCATGGGCATAGCCAGAATTTTATGAGGGGCGGTTCGTTTAACATAAATGTGGACCTTATAAGATAAACATGCCTCAGTAGCTCAGTGGAATAGCGTTGGGTTGCCGTCCCAAACCTTATGGGTTCAATTCCCACATGGTTCTACGATTTTTTTTATTATTCATTCCAGATTAAAAAAACACAAGAAAACTATTTACAAAACAACAAGAAATAAAACAATACATGAAATGAAAGGAAGCAGAAGAAGAAGATAATCTTACATCTGCCCCTTCTCAAACAATTTTTTTCAAACACTTGATTCAAACAACTTATTTTACGTTTGTCTTTTATTGGATAAAAAAAGGAGTTAATATACCATTCTACTTTTTTTTAATCCAATAAAAGACAAACGTAAAATAAGTTGTTTGAATCAAGTGTTTGAAAAAAATTTTTTTGAGAAGGGGCAGATGTAATAAGATTATTTTCTTCTTCTGCTTCCTTTCATTTCATGTATTGTTTTATTTCTTGTTGTTTTGTAAATAGTTTTCTTGTGTTTTTTTTAATCTGGAATGAATATAAAAAAAAAAAACGTTGTACCATGTGGGAATTGAACCCATAAGGTTTGGGACGGCAACCCAACGCTATTCCACTGAGCTACTGAGGCAGGTTTAATTTATCCTGGTCAACTTCTCCTTTAAACGAACCGCCACTCATAAAATCCCTAGATGGGACTCCATAGGCAAAGTGGGCGGTTCGTCCGCACCCCCCGAACCCCACTTGGCTATGCCCCTGTAAAGGGTTTCTCTGATTTTATTGAGTTGTAAACATCAACATCCTACAATATAAACCAAGTATAAACAACATTGTAAGAGCTAAATCTTGTTTCTTTTGGACACTCTCTGTGGGTGATGACTTTTGAAACTAAATCACACACATGAAGTCTTCAGAGTCAGCAGTGCTGCTCGTTGACTAAATGAGTGGCTAAGTTCAGAACATTTCTGCTGAGCAGTGCAGGGTTTGAAGTTTCACCATCCAGGACATGAGAAAGAAAAAGAGTTGGTGCGAAGGTGCACGTTAAAGACACGACGTGACAGCAGACACATCTGCCTCTGAAATAAACTGTTCAAGAAAAAACTCCTTCCACTTGCTGTATTGATGATCTTATTGGTGCGTTTGTCTGCAAACTCACTGGGACCCTGCTAATGTGCACATGCTTCTCTTTAGGTACGCTGCAGACGCTGCTGGGTAAAACTGACGTGTAACCCAGGCAGATGTGCAGTCTTTGCACCAAATCCTTTCTGAGCTCCGCATTTCAGGCCACAAAGAGATTGTGTAGATTATTTTGTGCAAATAATGAAATGTGTACAAACAGGCAGACCCTGAAACAAATAAGAGCATCTAAGAATCAAACAATAAAACTGTCACCTGCTTCATGGATAAATAAATTAAATACATTTGTGTGGTGTAAACACGTAAGCTAGACGAGTGATGGGATGTTACGTTAAAGATCAGCAGATTGTTCGTTCAGGAGGGAGCAGTGAAATTCAAAATATTCTACTTTTCTGTAGAGAACGCTCTCTTCATCAGTGGAGGAGGGGCCTTTCCTGCATCGTACAGGCACTCAGGAGGAGGGCCACTCAGGCAGCACCAGTCTGGGATGCGACCCGTCTGGTTGTAGTAGTCTCGTGACACCGAGCGGCTGCCCAGAATGTCCTGAAGGGCTCCGAAGACGGCTCCTACAGGGGAATGCAAAAGAAAAGTTTACACATCTTACAAGAGAGGCTAAAATGAACTCTTATAGGTTTGAAAAACTGAGAAAATGCTGATTGGTTTCCTCAAATGTGCTGAAGTTAGAGAAATATTTATCCACAAAACTGTTGTAGAAATTGCGCACACTCAGTCAATCAGTCAGCAAATAATATCAACACTTCAGCTAACCTCCGAGCCACGCAGTGCAGTTGGGCTTGGCAGGCGGAGCGTGGATACGGAAGCTCTTGCTGGCCAGCACGTTGCTGTACTTGGGTTTCTCCACCAGGAGGCGTATCTCTGCCAGCAGCCGGTGCAGGAAGCCCGGCAGCATGGCCGTGCCCCCGATCACCACCAGGTTCTCGGAGAGAACTTTACGTGTGTCAATGGGACACTGAGAAAGAAAACAAAATAATTACAAAACGCCTAAACATCTGATCGCCTGAACGAAATAAACCAACAGAATTTATTGTGCAATAATACCTGATGTAGCTGCTGTTTATGAATTCAAATCAATTCAGTTTATTTATATAGCACCAAGTCACAACTGTAGTCTAAGTAACTGGATTCATTAGGTTTCATGGATAAATATATCTGTGTTTAATCAGCATAACAATGAAAATGTATCCCATGCTGTTTAATAACATAACCTAATGGAAGCATAAGATAAAGAGTAGTGGTCCAGGCACTGAACCCTGAAGAACTCCATGACCAACTTTGGTGTATGATGAAGATTCATTCTTTACATTTACAAATAAGAATCTATCAGATACACATGATTTAAACCATTTTAGAGTATGAACTAAACTAGTGGCAAGTTATAAATACACCATGAAGCATCAAGTAATAATCCTGAACTTATTTTCTGTTTTTATACCTGGACTAGAGCATCAAGTATCAGAGTGGCCACACTTTTCTCCTCGTTGTCCTGCTCAAACAGAATCTCCATCACCGAGTCCCTAGAAAAAAGATAAAGAGCAAAAGGGACAGACAAACGCACAAAAAAGAAAAACTCAAGCTGTAGCCTTACCACACAAAACTGCAGAGAAACATGTAACAACTGACATGAAATAAAAAAGCACAACGCTACCTGATAGATCCTTTAATGTGCAGGATTTTCTCCCCGTTCAGTGGATAGGCAACATCTGGAGGAGGAGCTGGACGCTACGAACAGAGAATTCATGGTGTTCACTCCAACGTGCAGCTGTTCCCTCAGTCACAGAAACAATAAAATACAAAATAAGCTGCACACAAAGAGCCAGCTGACCTCTGCTGAGCCAAACTTAGCCTCCTGGATCTGAAGTCCCCTCTGCAGGTCACTGACAAAACATGTCCGGACTGCAAGAAACAAACGATAACTGGACTGCACTTATATATTACTTTACAACACAATCTGTGTCCTCATTTACCCATTCATACAGCACTCTACTAGATCTATACAAAGAATAATCAGAGCTTTATCACATTCATACACTGATGGGACACACATCGGAGGCAATGAGGGGTTCAGTGTCTTGCCCATGGACACTTCAGCATGTGACTGCTGGTGGAATCAAACCCCCAACTCTCGCATTGGAGGACGACTGCTCTAACCACTCAGCAAAAGCCACCCCCAAAAACAAAACAAAACACCCTTGATTCACTCCCAATTTAAAATACAAAACAACAACAGTTATTTGAAGACTGACTCACAATCTATAATCCTTTCCCAACGCTGGCAACAAATCTTCAGCACAATCCAAGAAATCAGAGATCTTAAATACAGATGTTACACCTGATTCTAACGAGGTCGAGTCAGGTGATCTGGACGGACTCTTCTTTGGTGAAACGTTTCGTCCTTGATCCAAAAGACTTCATCAGTCTGAAAGTTACACTTAACACCTCTGAAGGTAGGTACACTAAGTTACACCTGATAATCAATCTAATTATGCCACACATGAACTGAGAAAGTTCAACAAACATTTTCAAGTTTTCTTAGCAAACAAGTCAAAGACAGCTAAACATATGTAAATCTGAATATTTTGGAACGTAAAGCATCAGTTTTACTGTGATGATGACCCAAGGTACGAAAAGGCCTCAACAGATTATTGGAAAGACCAGTGACAATTTAGTCACCGTGAACTGTACCTGGTGGTGAATGCAGCTGAAATAATGTGGATTAGTACTAGTTTAGCTCACTAATGCTACCTCTGGTGTAAATAAGTGAAGAAGATAAACGATTCAAGCCAAACGTACCCTTTATGTCCTCAACAGTGTCTTCTGGAATAGTCCCTGAGGGGAAAAAAAGACAAAAGTGGGAAAACTAAATGAAGTGTATGTTATGTTCTTTACTCATTTATGTTTTGCCTCACAATCAGAATCATTAGACTAAACCAGTAGCAGAGAAAGTAGGAACTAAATGAAGTATAACAGCTTAGTAGTAAACCCAAGAGATAAACATCTGTTGTTTTACAAATCATTCATTGACCTCAGCTTGTACGCAACACCATGTTTTGTTACATGAAAGGGGGTAATTACCGGTACACCCATCTGGACTTTCTGGAGAAATTTAATTCAATTTTTAATTCAGTTCAGTTTATTTCTATAGCACCAAGTCACAATAGAAGTCATCTCAGTGCACTGAACAAAAACATTCCTGTAAATAAAAAGTCAGTTAGTAAAAATTATCTTTCTAAGGAAGCCAACAGATTGCACAGTAATGCACTTTAACAGCATAATGAAGCCTCTTCTTAGTTTTAATTATTGATGTATAGATGTAGACATTTTAAGAAAATGTTTTTTTTTAAAGACTATACTGTATGTAGGAAGGTGCTATACAAATAAAGTTTATTATTGTTATTATTATTATTATTATATGACTGTGAATAATTTACCAAGAGGGAAAAGAATGCATCCAAATGTCATCTGCAAAGCTAATTAGGTTAGGTTGATTAACTCTAAAATTGACCCTAGGTGTGAGTGAAAAAGGTCCCTCTTGTAAATGAGTCCCCGTGGCTCAACGAGCATAGCCTGTATAAATAAAGGTCGAATGAAATTATGTGCAATGAGTTAGTTATTTTCTTTTATTTGCTCTCTGGCTTTGAACTCTTAATAAAAATAAATAAAACATAATTGATAGAGTTTATGGTTTTAAAATTGTCACCCTTTCAAAAAACAGAGGTGTAGATTGTGATTTTCTTTATTTACCTATGACAGCAGGTACACTGTGCCCAGTGGTGGAGTCTGAGTCCACAGTGCACTGTTCCACCAGAAATCCTTCCAATTCTCTGCAACAAACACAATAAAGTGGAAAAATTAAAGATTATGAACGGTCACGGGAAAAAAAATTGTCTCAGAAAGTTTAATTTTTATAGTCAATAAAAACAAGGATTGTTTCTCTACTTACTTATGGATGGCTTTGCCCCCCAGTGGTAAAGCCTCCCACGCAGGTAGAATAGGAGTACACTCATAAACCTGAGTGACCACAGTTAAGGTGGATCAAATTACAAATGCAAATAAATAATCAAAAAAAGGATACAAATTAGGGCTGGACGATATGGCAGAAACTTTTATCACAATGTATTTCTTAATTTCGGTCGATAACGATATAATTCCGATATCGATATAAACAATATAAAATCCTCAGAAAAAATACAAACTGTACAAATAAATTAATGTTCACCTTCTAAACGTTGGGACACGTTGGCTCAAACTTTTATTGTTTCATCTTCTGACTTAGCAGATTCTATCGAGTGGAAACTCTTCGGATGGAACAAGTTCGATGTGTTCCCACCACTAGTTGGAACGACTCTCCGTCACATTTTGCAGCACACTGAAACCTGCAGTTTATCAGATCTTAGAAAGTCGAACCACTTCCACACCGCCGAATTAGTCTTTCCTCTTTTATCGCCATCTGCTTTCTCTTCGCTTGGCTTGGGAAAGCTTGTTCCGTCACATTCTGACGGTCATAGTTGTAACAAGTGGATTGTTTGTTCAGGTTATGTTCACAGTGGGATATATTTGTGTGTGACACAGACTGAGAATGGGCTAGGGGAGATGCACTTATGTAGTTCTGTACTGCTACAATAAAGTTTATAGTAAGCAACAATGTTGCTTTAACCGTCCAGTCTGTGAGGTTGGATTAAGACAGAACAGAATGAAACAATAGGCACTCATTTTGGAGCTTAGCCTAGCCTGCTACCGCTGGCTCCTTCTGGACTCGAGCTCTGTGCAACATCTACGTCACTACGCACTTACGTAGCCGTGTCGAGGCTTTTTCTGTTCGGGTTGAAACTGAAGCTGCCGTTTCAACCCAAACAGAAAAAGAAATACATCAGTTGAACGCTGTAATCCTATTGAAATATCGAAAATGTGCTTAAAACTCATATCATCGTTATTGAATAAAAGTATATTGTGACATGTATCAATCCGGGTATGGCTTCAGGGTACGAATCCCCCACGATAAACAAGGGACTACTGCATTTGATCATTTATTAAAATACATTTATCACAGTACAGTTACCTTTCAGTATGTTTCTAAATATAATCAAGTTTAGCTCATTCAGACAGCCACAACACCTCGTTGTTGTTGTTGTTGCTAAAACACAGTAGAATTTAAGTTTGCAGATATTTACAAGTATACGATAAACTATAAACACCTGAAAATGACTCTCGCAGAGAGAGTTTTGAGAGTTTGGGAAAAAACTGCTCTGTTCTGATTGGGTCAAACTGTGACTCTGGTTCTCTTTATTTGTTGAAAGCAGCATCACTTTAATCCCTGTATCATAATTAAGATTGTCTGGCTTTAAAAAGACCATAACAAAAACACACGTTTTGTCCCTCTCCTCATTTTTGCAGATGATGGAATCCATCCTAGCCACGACTAAAATGACGGATATCCATTGTGGCGACGGAGAACTTTAATCCATGCAAATGCCACAGTTGCCAGTGCCTGTCCTTGTGCAAAATTAAACACAGAAAATTTAATAAATGGTCCACCACCAGAAACTCTTCATCAAGCAAAAGGAAGAAAAAACAAAAATCAATCTCAGTTTCAAGACACTAAGCTGTTAAAAATTGAGATGATAAAAACAAAGAAGCAGAATACTGTTTTGAAACTGATGTCAACTGAGAAAGGACTAAATCTGCATATCACCACTTTATCTCAGTTGCTCTTAAAAAAAAAAAGTATTAGCACACACCCAAATGTAAAGGATACAGGCAGCACTAGTGTCTCTGTGTATCCACAGTCCATCACCAGCGCAGAGTTTAGGCCCAAAGTCATGATGGCCATCAGGTGACTCGGAGCAAACAGCACAGAGGGGACCTAAATGAAAAATAAACATTAATAAGATTAAAACTGAACAGCTCCAAAGTACAGGAGAAAAATTGACATTAAACATAATTAACATCTTCAACTTCAGTTTCAGTTTTTGTAAAAGCTTTTATGCAAAATGTGTTTTGGCTGCCAATTTTTTTAATAAAATGCAAAATATACATTATCATTAGTTATTTATCTATTTACCATTCTGTATTAAAACAAATATCTGCTTTGTCATGGTACCTCAAACTGTTTGAAGAAAACCTTGGTGAGGGTCTCCCTGAAGTGAGACGGGCAAAGGATGGACTCGATGATCACCACTCTTCGGTCGCGAGGGTTCACCAGCAGGTGCCTGATTGACACAAGAGGATAAACTTTGGTTACTGCTAGTAGTGACTTTAGTAATATATGTATATATGAATTTTGAAATAATTTTCAGTTGTTTGATAGCTGAAAATAACTAACTATTCAAATATTATTAATAATTTCATTAAAACTCACCTGAAGTACAATATATGGATAAACTCTTTGAGAATGACATAAAGCTCTTCTGTGTTGATGTTGTACTGAACCACTTTGATGGCCTGAAAGAGAGACGTTGCACACCATTATTTCGATTCCAGACGTTATTCCAGCTGCTTACTTGCAGCAAATTCTCGACAACTCACCTGTTGCTGACCCGGTTTCCGGATCTCGCTCGGAATGATGAACCTGGGCGCCGTTTCCCCTGCAAAGCCGCATCTGTGAGAAACGTCAGTCAGCTGTGCTGCTACTCATGATTGTTTCATAACATCTGCAAATGAGGTCTCTTATCTGGTAATAGCTTAGTGAAAACTTTTAAACTCTCTTTTTAATTCTCTAGTTTAAACTAAAAGTAACTTGTGCAAACTGTAAAACCTAAAATGGTAATAAAATGTTCATCAACAACAGTAACCTACAGAAAAAAGAGGAAATCCCTAAAAGGAGGAGTTACAGTATTTATAAATAACATAACAGTGGAGCTTTGTCTAATAATGCTGGATTAAAACTGTACAAAGAAATCTTTATATTAAGGAGGAGAGCATAGCAGTGCTCTTGAGTTTCATATGATTTGTGTCAGGTCTGCTTCTCCTCTGGAAAAGGGCATTGAGAATAAAGTTGTGAACGTTGTGATTCTTTGAAATGAACTTATTGTGGGCTGAACTGTGAGGAGTACAAACGGGGAAATTAACGTACAAAGCAGATCTTAGTTGAAGGAGTAAATGGACTGTACTCATATACTGTAGCGCCTTTCTATCTTATGAAGACACTCAAAGAGCTTTACAATACAAACTGTGTCCTCATTTACCCATTAATACACCGATGGGACACACATTGGAGGCAATGGTGTTCAGTGTCGTGCCTAGAGACACTTTGGCACGTGACTGCTGGTGGAATCGAACCCCCAACTCTTGCATTGGCGCACGACTGCTCTAACCACTCAGCCACAGCCGCCCCAGAGTAGAGATTTGATCTTGTTAGATATTTTATTTAGACTACATTGTACATTATTCAAATAAAATCCTGAGGCCTGTAATAGCATATCTGAGAAATCTTATTTTAGTAACAACCGAATTTGATACTAATACACTGTATACGTGAATTGAACAAGACTTTAAGAAATAGGTTTTAAATCTAAAACTGAATGTATTCGATACATTTGCAAATTAATTGGATTGTATGTAGCAAGAATTTAATAGGCTGTTATTTTGGTGCCGAGCCTGACATGTATTTGAATGAAACTCGTGTGTTTATGAATGGAGAACATTCAGATGTGCTGCTTGACTGCATTATCTAAAGAAATGTGTCTACATAGTGAGACGCTGTGTGATAAAACTATTTTGGCCAGAGCTGTCAGTTTTGACTCGTCAGCTAGCAATATTCACGTTAGTTAGGAAGAGTAACCGGTAAAATGTCACCATTACAACATGTACTTCCTATTTTGAAGTTTTTATGTCCACTTTAAACATAATTTGTCTTGCCCGAATTCACCTAAAAAAGCACATGGTGAAATTAAAAACAGATTGAAAAATAGACCAATGCTACATGTTAGCATGCTAGTAGAACGTTGGTTACGTATTGTAACCCCAGATTATACGAGTATAGCGGAGCCCTTTAGCTCTGACGCTGACGCGGGGGAAGATATCCAATAGGAGCTAAAGGGCGAACGCTATACGAAGTATAACAACATGGTAGCTAGCTCCGCTAGCAAGATGCGCTAAAGACTGATACTCACTTTGTAAAAGCTGCTCCTAAATCAATGACTACGGCAGTCTTCTCTACTCCACTCCCCAAGTTGTCAAATATTGGCATTTTACTGATATATTAATCTCCAAAACGATATTTACAAATAACGCCACCAGTTTACATGGTAGATCCGTGAGTGTTGTTGTCTTCCTGCTGGCCGCAGTGTTGCCAGATAGAAAATGTTGAAGTATCGTAACAATGGCTTCAAATGATCGTATTTTAAAGAAATAAGATACTAGTGTCTCGGAATTATTTCACCCTATACCACATGTATAGAAACATTATACATTATAGTCGTAATTATATACGTATTTTTCTTTAAATAATCTAATAAACTCCAAAAAAATACACTTCCTGCACAACAGCGCCTCGACTGGTGTGGAGGTCAGGCTGCAACACAATTATTGCGTTCAAAGTATTTATTTGTACAGTACTGTATATGTTTACATGTGCAATGCCCATTATTGCTAACATTGTTTTGCTTATTTCTTTAAAGTTTTGATTGTTATGTTATAAATAAAGTTTGAAACATAAAATATGTCTTCTACAGGCTGATGTTGAATGAGGGTCCAGTCTCATTTTCCCATTTACCATGCCATACCATTTTATTTATAAAGCACTTTAAACAGGAACAAGGCCAAACCAAAGTGTTGAACAATCAAACAAACATTATATGTATGTATGTTCTTGTATGTAACATTTGTTACATACAAGAAGGTAAAATCAACCAGCCTCCCAAAAGTGGTTGGACAAAGACCAATTCTGGGTCTCCAGTGCAAACAAAGCTCACTACAGTATTTGGATGCCTAACCATGACCTCTCTTGTACATTGCAATGTTTGAATGTCAGACTTGGAGGTCATATAGATATCCAAGACAGGTTAATCTTTTATGGTTATAACGTTAAATATAAATATAAAACTGTTTATTCGTTTATTGAGAATGTTTTTTAACAACATTTTAATGCATTTACTCAATTATTTTTTTATTTATTTGTTACAAATTTTAGTACTAGTATTATGACAGAGCTAGTATTATTGAAGAATATCATTATTCCATTTTATTCAGCTTAGAAATATCTTGGAGAGATGGCAGTGAGGTTTTTGACTCAAATATTCAATGGCATATTTGTTGGTGAGAAAATGCCTGAAGAATGGAGAAAAAGTGTGCTGGTGCCCATTTTTACGAACAAAGGTGATGTAGAGTTGTAGCAACTACAGGGAACTAATAAGTTGATGAGCCACACTATGAAGATCTGGGAGAGAGTTGTGGAAGCAAGACTTAGACTAGAGGTGACTATCTGTGAGCAACAGTATGGTTTCATGCCAAGAAAGAACACCACAGATGCCATCTTTGCTTTGAGGATGTTGATGCGAAGTACAGAGAGGGTAAGAAAGAACTCCATTGTGTCTTTGTGGAAGTAGAAAAAGCATATGACAGGGTGCTGAGGGAGGAGATGTGGTTGCACAAAGAAATTTGGCAGAAAATTATGTTAGACTGGTACAGGACATGTATGAAGATAGCAGGACAGTGGTGTGCTGTAGGAGTGACAGATAGCTTCACGGTAGGTAGGATTGCATCAAGGATAGACTCTGAGCCCCTTCTTGTTTGCTCTGGTGATGGACCGACTAACAGATGAGGTCAGGCAGGAATCCCCATGGACTATGATGTTTGCAGATGACATTGTGATCTGTGGTGAGAACAGGGAACAGGTGGAAGAGAACTTGGAGAGGTGGAGGTATGCACTTGAAAGAAGAGGAATGAAAGTCAGCTGTAGTAAGACAGAGTACATGTGTGTGAATGAGAGGGAGGCCAGTGGAACAGTGAGGCTACAAGGAGCAGAGGTCACAAAGGTGCAGGACTTCAAGTACTTGGGGTCCACTGTCCAGGAAAATGGGGAATGTGGTAAAGAAGTGAAAAAGAGAGTCCAGGCAGGATGGAGCGGATGGAGAAAAGTTTCAGGAGTGATTTGTGACAAAAAGGTGTCAGCAAAGGTCAAAGGAAAAGTTTACAAGACAGTGGTGAGACCAGCTATGTTGTATGGTCTGGAGACAGTGGCATTGACAAAAAGACAGGAGAAAGAACTGGAAGTAGCAGAAATGAAGATGCTGAGGTTCTCCTTAGGAGTGACAAGGATGGATAAGATCAGGAATGAGATCATCAGAGGTACAGCACATGTTGAACAACTGGGAGATAAAGTTAGGGAGGCCAGACTGAGATGGTTTGGACATGTCCAGAGGAGGGACAGTGGGTATATTGGTAGAAGGATGTTAGAAATGCAGCTGCCAGGAAAAAGACACAGAGGAAGGCCAAAGAGGAGATACGTATATGGATGCAGTTAGAGAGGACATGAAGGTAGTTGGAGTGAAGACAGAGGATGCAGAGGACAGAATGAGGTGGAGGAGGATGACTCGCTGTGGCGACCACTGAAAAGGGAAAAGCCAAAAGAAGATTTTTATTCAGCTTGTTTCAAGGACATGAGGTCACACTTTTCTATCGGTCTTTTGCAGACACGTGACATTTTGCACTCCCGGTCGCCATATTGGGTGGAGAGACCGGTTCATTTAAACAGAGGAAGTCCATGCCAGCTGCTACCTCGTAAGGATCAATGTTGTTAATTGAAGCTAACTTCACCATGTAACATTCTCTGGCTTCAAGGTTGAGTTTCTCTCTATAAGGCTTCTGCTCATTTTTATATTTAGTTTGCATTTTGCTGATGTTATTGTTCTGTATCGCACTGTGTTTAACATGGACTTCCTCTGTTTAAATGAACCGGTATCCACCCAACATGCCGACCGGAAGTGCAAAAAGACACGAGCCGTGACGTCACGTGCAAAAGACCGATTCAGTAGGCAGCAGTTCTCTCCGGTGCTGCAAGCGATGGGGGAGGGGCCGGTTTGTAATCAAGTGAGGGAAAAGAAAGAGGGAGGGGCATTAAGTTAACTGGGAGGAAAAAACTGGCAGATTTATTAACTGTACGTAGAGTATAACACTATATCGTTTTATATCAATATAGTCTCATTTTATATGGTGAATTAAATTATATTGATATTTTAAAAAATATCGATATGTTGCCCAGCCCTACTCCGGAGGGTTTTGTAAGCGGTATGTTTGTCATTCTCAAGTGATTTATACATATGTAATCTGCTGACAGAAATTGGGCCTAAAACATTTTGAAATCAATGTTTGTGAACTTTTTTTTTTCTTTCAGAATTAACTTCGGAAGAAGAAGAACGCGTCAGAGGTAATTGTTTTCTGTATTTTTAATTCCAGTTCCAAAAGTAATGACCTTTTACACCGCCTGGCCAAAAGAAAAGGTCAACCACTAATATTTCATTGACTGCCTTTACCCTGGCTGATCCTCAGCTACAGAAGCTGGCTATTGGGACATGGAATGTCACCTCTCTGGTGGGGAAGGAGCCTGAGCTAGTGTGTGAGGTTGAGAGGTTCCGGCTAGAAATAGTCGGACTCACCTCAACGCATGGCTCTGGCTCTGGAACCAGTTTCCTTGAGAGGGGTTGGACACTCTTCCACTCTGGAGTTGCCCCTGGTGAGAGGCGCCGAGCAGGAGTGGGCATACTTGTTGCCCCCCATCTTGGTGCCTGTACGTTGGGGTTCACCCCGGTGAACGAGAGGGTAGCCTCCCTTCGCCTACGTGTGGGGGGACGGGCTCTGACTGTTGTTTGTGCCTATGCACCAAACGGCAGCTCAGATTACCCACCCTTTTTGGAGTCCTTGGAGGGGGTATTGGAGAGTGCGCCTCCTGGGGACTCCCTTGTTCTACTGGGGGACTTCAACGCTCACGTGGGCAATGACAGTGAGACCTGGAGGGGTGTGGTTGGGAGGAACGGCCCCCCTGATCTGAACCCGAGTGGTGTTCTGTTATTGGACTTCTGTGCTCGTCATGGATTGTCCATAACGAACACCATGTTCAGGCATAAGGGTGTCCATATGTGCTCTTGGCACCAGGACACCCTAGGTCGCAGTTCGATGATCGACTTTGTTGTCGTCTCATCTGATCTGCGGCCGCATGTCTTGGACACTCGGGTGAAGAGAGGGGCGGAGCTGTCAACTGACCACTACCTGGTGGTGAGTTGGCTCCGATGGTGGGGGAGGATGCCGGTCAGACCTGGCAGACCCAAACGTATTGTGAGGGTCTGCTGGGAACGTCTGGCAGAGTCTCCCGTAAGACGGAGCTTTAACTCCCACCTCCGGGAGAGCTTTGAACACGTTCCGAGGGAGGCGGGGGACATTGAGTCCGAGTGGGCCATGTTTCGCGCCTCTATTGTCGAGGCAGCTTATCAGAGTTGTGGCCGCAAGGTTGTTGGTGCCTGTCGTGGTGGCAACCCTCGAACCCGGTGGTGGACACCGGCGGTGAGGGATGCTGTCATGCTGAAGAAGGAGTCCTATTGGGCCTTTTTGGCCTGTGGGACCCCGGAAGCAGCAGATAGGTACCGACAGTC
The DNA here is from genome assembly GCA_038048925.1 of Garcialebias charrua. NCBI lineage: Eukaryota > Metazoa > Chordata > Actinopteri > Cyprinodontiformes > Rivulidae > Garcialebias > Garcialebias charrua. Next base: position 9,007 of record JBBPBX010003105.1, on the reverse strand, counting down.
CAAGCGGCATGCGGCTCGGGTGGTTGCTGAGGCAAAAACTCGGGCGTGGGAGGAGTTCGGAGAGGCCATGGAGAATGACTTCCGTACGGCTTCGAGGCGATTCTGGTCCACCATCCGGCGTCTCAGGGGGGGGAAGCGGTACGCGACCAACACCATTTATGGTGGGGGTGGCGTGCTGCTGACCTCAACTCGGGATGTTGTGAGTCGGTGGGCGGAATACTTCGAAGACCTCCTCAATCCTACTGGCACGTCTTCCACTGAGGAAGCGGAGCCTGGGGACTTTGGGTCAGGTTCTCCGATCTCTGGTGCTGAGGTCACCGAGGTGGTTAAAAAGCTTTGCGGTGGCAGGGCTCCAGGGGTAGATGAGATTTGCCCAGAGTTCCTTAGGGCTCTGGATGTTGTGGGATTGTGTTGGCTTACATGACTCTGCAATATTACATGGACATCGGGGGCAGTTCCCCTGGATTGGCAGACTGGGGTGGTGGTTCCCCTATTCAAAAAGGAGGACAGCAGAATGTGTAGGGGGATCACACTCTTAAGCCTCCCTGGTAAGGTCTATTCAAGGGTTCTGCAGAGGAGGGTCAGTCGGATAGTCGAAACTCGGATTCAGGAGGAGCAGTGTGGTTTTCGTGCTGGTTGTGGAACACTGGACCAGCTCTACACCCTCAGCAGGGTCCTGGAGGGTGCGTGGAAGTTTGCCCAACCAGTTTACATGTGCTTTTTGGACTTGGAGAAGGCATTCGACCGCGTCCCTCGGGGGGCCCTGTGGGGGGTAATCCGGGAGTATGGGGTACCAGGCCCATTGATATGGGCTGTTAAGTCCCTGTATGACCGGTGTCAGAGATTGATCCGCATTGCCGGCAGTAAGTCAGGCTTGTTTCCGGTGAGAGTTGGACTCCGCCAAGGTTGCCCTCTGTCACCGATTTTGTTCATAACGTTTATGGAGAGAATTTCTAGGTGTAGCCAAGGTGTTGAGAGGATCCGGTTTGATGGCCTTAGGATTGCTTCTCTGTTTTTTGCAGATTATGTGGTCCTATTGGCTTCATCAGGTCGTGATTTCACTGGAGCGGTTTGCAGCTGAGTGTGATGCGGCCGGGATGAGGATCAGTTCCTCCAAATCCGAGGCCAAGGTCTTGAGCCGAAAAAGGGTAGCATGCCCTCTCCGGGTCGGGGAGGAGGTCCTGCCCCAAGTGGAGGAGTTTAAGTATCTCAGGGTCTTGTTCACGAATGAGGGAAAGACGTTACAGTATGCACCCGCAAGGGAGAGTTGCCAGATAGAGTTGAGGTCTTCCAGCCCAAAAAGCTGTTAAAAACCACCACATCGCACAAAAATCTGCCCAATCAATATATTGTTACAGTATATTTTCTGTTTGAACACGAGCGCACATCAGTACAAGCCAAGGTAATTTAACAATATGTTGCAAAATGCAACAATCCAACAAAAATCTTCCCATAGTTCCCAGCAAAATTAGAATGAAAACCACCCAATCTGGCAACACTGAGGGACCAAAATGACTAATTTCTGGACTATTGAGCATGTCCAAATATAAGTCGCGCCCACTAAATTTAAACAATAATTATTCTGTACATATATAGGCGCCTGTGGGTGTCCATGTTGTAACGTGAGACATATACACAAATATATATATATTTTAACTTTTGATTAAATACGTATCAGTAAAATACACAAATACATACAGTAAAGTAACCTACCAGGAAGTCATTGATCACTATTTCATCTTCCTTCTGCAGAGGATTTTTTTTTTTAAACTACTCCGCTGTCAGCATCCACTGGCAGACCGGAGCAGAAGTTGCTCTTCGCATGCTGCCAGTTTTGGTAAACGATTTCTTGCCACCAGTCATCCAAGCCGCCCACTGAGCTTCAAGTGTCACGTCAATACACGATTCACACTGATATCGAGTGGCTGCGAATAATTTGTTGTGCCCCCATGAAGGGGCATAAGTTCCTTTCCCTGTTCTCTCCTCCACACCTTGTTTCTTTGGTCCACTGTGGCCTGTTTGGTAATTTCATCTGTCATTTATTTATTTATTTATTTATTTATTTAACCCTAACCCCCTCCCCCAGGAGAGACGTATTGGGCAGCTATGTTAGCGCCCATGTGTGATGAGGCCAAATGTTTTGGAGGTGGGAAGCTCGTTAGCCCAGCAAAAAGAAATCCACAAATTAGCCGCAGCATTGTATAATGGGCAGCACGGTGGCACAACTGGTAGAGCTGCTGCCTCTCAGCGAGAAGGTTGCCGGTTCAAATCCCGGTCCGGGGCCTTTCTGGGTGGAGTTTGCATGTTCTCCCCGTGCATGCGTGGGTTTCCTCCGGGTACTCCGGTTTCCTCCCACAGACCAAAAAACATGCTTGTTAGGCTGATTGGTGACTCTAAATTGACCCTAGGTGTGAGTGTGAGAGTGGATGGTTGTTTGGTGTGAGTGAGACAGGTCCCTCTTGTAAATGAGTCCCCGTGACTCAACGAGGCTAGCCTGTATAAATAAAGGTTGAATGAATGAATGAAATAAGCCGCGGGGTTCAAAGTGTGGAAATAGTAGCGGCTTATAATCAGGAAATTGTGGTAGACTGGCAAAACCTACTTAAAAAAGATGTGCAGCGGATAATTTAGGGCAGGGGCAACAAAGACTTGTAAACGTAAGTGGTATGAAAAAGAAGCAGCTGGAGGAGCAATTAGAAAACTAATGAGGTCATAGGTCAATATGAAGAGAACATAAAAAAAGTGGGTGCAGTTCAGACTTATTTGTGCTGCTCCAAACAAAAAAAAAGATTTTTACTCTGGATTTCCTTCCTTACGCAACCTGGGCTCGAACCTGCCGCCTCCGGCTTACAAGTCAAGACCGCCCAGCCACCGCCCCCGTGCAGCAGCGCTGGAACAAGTGGCCCTCACAGGTGGGGGATAGAATATAAAGAGGTGGGGGTGAATGAGCAGGTGAAGCTCTTGCAGGAAGCATTTGGTGGCAGCATTCGGCTGCCTCTCAGTGACGCTGAGCTGCAGATCATCAAGCCTCTCCTCCTGCCTCCTCATCTCATCTGAGTTCTGCTCTGCAGAAGAAGCTCGGCGTGGTCAGGCAATACAAAAAAAACATCCGCCATGCGCCCTGGAAGGTAACTCTTCTGTTCTTATTCAGACTCTGGGCTGCAGCTTTGCATCGGACAGATGTGGCTCGGTACCGCAGTGTGCGTTTGTTGATGGTTGGAGTGAGTTTGATGGTGGCTCTGTCCGCCGGGGGTGATTTGTCTCAGGATGGATGGATGCAGACCTGTCAGATCAGTGGGGATGGGGTCCATTGCATGAAGATGTGAGAGAAATCATCTGATCCACAGATTATTTCTTCTCTGTTGCTGAGGTGGATTTCTGTCTGGAGAGGCTCTGGAGGAACTGGTGCTATTTATAGTTGAAGTGTGGGGGTGCTGAGGATTGCTGTGTCAGATCCTCTCCTCCTCCTCCTGTTCATCACTCCCCTCCTCGTGGTGCTTGCACCTGCAGCATCCAAGCCAGGCGCAAAACATATTTAAATATAATTGTTGTCACATCTTCTCTTCTGCGTCAGACTATTTAACTTGGCCACGTCTGCTGCAGACACTGAGCAGGAATCAAACCTTTTGTGCAATTTTATTCAAAAGAAAGAGCTGTACAACAGAGTTCACCACCTTGGATGACTTTCTGGCTCCAGATTACAAGAAATATATTCCTTCATCCCCACAGCAGTTTTAATGTCTACCATGGGAGGAGGTCGTTGGTTAGATGAAGATAGAAGTGTATGGCAACAACTCAAAAAAGTTGTGGCAGGAGTGTGAAGCATCTGTAAACATCTGCGGAGACCAGCTGCTGGTTCTGGAGGAGAATGGTGCCCTGTTTTTCAAAGCTACACCAAATGTTTTAAACTGGTTAGAGGTCTGGACTGCAGGTAGACCAGCTCAGCATGGACTCTTAAAATATGAAGCCACGCTGTTGTGGTGCAGTATGACGTTTCGAGGCCTTTCCTGAAAAAGACTTTGTCTGCATGGGACACAAGGTATTTTACAACTTGTTTTTACTTTTCTGCTCTGATGGTGCCCTTCCAGATGGAATAGGCTCTAATGCACCACCATACCATCAGTGAGGCAGGCTTTAATGGTGCACCGATTAAACAGCATGTCCCAACTTCTTTTAAAGAAGTTTCACCATCATTAAATGCAATCTTGTTGGCAAACATGTTTACTTTGTTGTACTGTGTCCAAAATAAGTGTATGAGATTAACAAATCGGTCAATTCTTGTTTTGTTTACATTTACACAACATCCCAAATTTTTTGGGATTCAGCGTTAATTTTTTATTTATTTATATTAAAAAATTGTTTTGTTTTAAATGCTTTTATATTTTTCATATACAGTAACTGATTGTTCAGTTCAAGTCAGTTTACAGTATATATACGGCACCAATTCTAAAGAAAAGTCACTTTAGGGGATTGTACAAAAATAAGTCCTAATCTTAACAGTTCTGTCAGTTTAATATTAATATTGAAGACCTAACATTCTTTAAAGGAATATCTATCTATCTATCTATCTATCTATCTATCTATCTATCTATCTATCTATCTATCTATCTATCTATCTATCTATCTATCTATCTATCTATCTATCTATCTGTCTGTCTGTCTGTCTGTCTGTCTGTCTGTCTGTCTGTCTGTCTGTCTGTCTGTCTGTCTGTCTGTCTGTCTGTCTGTCTGTCTGTCTGTCTGTCTGTCTATCTATCTATCTATCTATCTATCTATCTATCTATCTATCTATCTATCTATCTATCTATCTATCTATCTATCTATCTATCTATCTATCTATCTATCTATCTATCTATCTATCTATCTATCTATCTATCTATCTATCTATCTATCTATATCTATCTATCTATCTATCTATCTATCTATCTATCTATCTATCTATCTATCTATCTATCTATCTATCTATCTATCTATCTATCTATCTATCTATCTATCTATCTATCTATCTATCTATCTATCTATCTATCTATCTATCTATCTATCTATCTATCTATCTATCTATATCTATCTATCTATCTATCTATCTATCTATCTATCTATCTATCTATAGTATCTATCTATAGTATCTATCTATAGTATCTATCTATAGTATCTATCTATAGTATCTATCTATCTATCTATCTATCTATCTATCTATCTATCTATCTATCTATCTATCTATCTATCTATCTATCTATCTATCTATCTATCTATCTATCTATCTCTATCTATCTATCTATCTATCTATCTATCTATCTATCTATCTATCTATCTATCTATCTATCTATCTATCTATCTATCTATCTATCTATGTATCTATCTATCTATCTATCTATCTATCTATGTATCTATCTATCTATCTATCTATCTATCTATCTATCTATCTATCTATCTATCTATCTATCTATCTATCTATCTATCTATCTATCTATCTATCTATCTATCTATCTATCTATCTATCTATCTATCTATCTACTGTATCTATCTATCTATCTATCGTATCTACCTACCGTACCTACCGTATCTATCTATCATCTATCATCTATCTATGTTTGCTCGTTCCATCTGAAGTCCACAACCTTTTATGTGGACTTTGTCTTTTCTTTGTTTTGATGTGATGTTGCACCACTAATTGTTACTTGTTTGCTTTAATGATCCGAACTGTTTGGATGTCTTTACCGTTCATTCTCGTCTGCAGTACACTTTTACTTAACACTCCTGGGATACAGATTTATCTACAACAAACCTCTGAGCAGTTTGTCGGAGTGATCGATCAAGTCAAACCTAAAATGCTGATGTGCAGATTCCACGTCTCCTGACACCGCTGGAGACGGTGTTGACACGGCAGCGTCAAACCTTCTGCAGACTTCCCATATTTTCCCCAAAACAAGCTTGTTGTCAAAATGAATGACATCTCCAGTTTATTGTTGTGGATGGGAAAACTTTACAGAAGAACAAACCAGAAGTGCAGCACTCCACTAATCGGGCTTTAGTGACAAACCGACCAAACAAAACCTCGCCTCTTTAAAAAACAAATGGCTGTTTGTTAAGAATCTAAAGGCATCCAAACTCATCTGAATACCGACTGAAGACTTCTAAGACTGAACAACTCTTGGGATATTTCTCAGAAAGCTTTTCAGATTGCTCAGAATCTCAGTCCAAACTGAACTCGGAGTATTTCAAAAACCAGAGGAGTGACTTTTAGAGAAAACCCTGAAAAACAGTCGGAACACAGAAGAGCGTCTACGGTCCGTGTTGAAAAATCAATTGAACGAAGGGTACACGGACCGTCTACTTAACAATGGATGAGCACTGTACCACTCGTTCCAGCCAGAATTCATTTAAATATTTCCTTTCACCAACTATTGAAAGAATAAAACAAAACAAGTGCCGAGTGGTTTGAGGCATTTAAATACTTAATTAAAAAGCTTAATTAGCTGAGAGAAATGATGAGACAAAGATAAGGAAAAATGATTTTACGTCAGATTTGACTAAAAGTAGCTTCTCTTGGAGGAATGTGTATCATCTGAATTTGATGTTTTAAGCAAAGCTCTTGTATGATGCGTGCTCAGCATACGTGATGGAAATGACTCTCAGCTACTACCATCCCTGATTTTAGCTCAATGTCTATTCAGTTGACTGAGTTGGAGCCATTTTAGTGTTTGCTAAGGTCAGTTAGCTGTGGTAGCCATCTTGAATCAAGTTGACTCAGTTGTAGGTGTACATGATGATTTTCTGAGAGTTTCAATCAAATCCATCTAATGGTTCATGAGATATTTTGCTAACAGAGACACAATTGCACACACATGTGATTGCCTGGTTTATGGCACATTTGATATGAATTATGTTTCTGTGACTAAATGAAAACCAGCAAAGAGGAGAAGCTGCCTGCTTAGTACTGAGAATACAAGACCTCTATCATCCATCTGTCATTCATCCATCAACAATCCATCATTGATCGTATCATCCATCCATCATCTATCATTCATCCTTCATCCATCCATCATCCATCCATCAACCAGCCATTGTCCATCCATCATCCATCCATCATTAATCCATCATCTATCCATAATCCATTCGTCATCAATAATCTGTCCATCATCTATCATCCATCTATCATCAATCATGCTTATCATCTGTCCATCTGTCCATCCAGCCATCATCCATCCATCATCCATCATTTATTCATCATCTATCCTTGATTATCATCCACCATCCATTCATCATCTGTATATCATTATCCATCCATCATTCATCCATCAACTATCCATCATCCGTCCATCCATCATCCGTCCGTCCATCTGTCCATCCATCCATCCATCCATCATCTATCCATTATCCATTATTGATTATCATCCACCATCCATCCATCATCTGTCTATCATTATCCATCCATCATTCATCCATCAACTATCCATCATCAGTCCATCCATCATCTGTCTGTCCATCCATCCATCCATCCATCCATCCATCCATCCATCCATCATCTGTACATCATCCATCCATCCATCATCTATCATCTGTACATCATCCATCTGTCATCAAGCATGCTCATCATCTATCATCTATTCATCATCCATCCACCAGCCATCCATCATCCATCATTTATCTTCTATCCATAATCCATCATCTATCATGTTCATCATCCATCATCTATCCATCCACCATCCATCATCTATCATTTATCATATATCCATCATCCATCATCTATCATCTATCCATCATCAATCATTGATTATCATCCACCATCCATCCATCCATCCATCCATCCATCATCTGTCTATCATTATCCATCCATCATCTATCATCTATCCATCATCTATCCACCTTCCATCATTTATTGTCATCCACCATCCATCCATCCATCCATCCATCCATCAATCATCTGTCTATCATTATCCATCCATCATCTTTCATCTATCCATCATCCATCATCTATCCACCATCCATCATTGAATGTCATCCCGTTTAAAGACCCATTTCTACTCTGTTGCTTTCAACACCAGCTGATCTGGGTTTGGTCGTTTTATTTATGATCTGCAATGTTTTTATGTCTTTTGTTTTGTACTTCATTGTGTGTGTTGCCTGTTGGTTGTTTGTTTGTTTGTTTGTTTGTTTGTTTGTACAGCACTTTGGTCTGGCCTTGTCGCTGTTTAAAGTGCTTTATAAATAAAATTGGCATGGTATGGTATGGTATCCACCATCCACCCATCATCTGTCAATCATTATCCATCCATCCATCCATCCATCCCAGAGTAATCAATACAGCAGAACCTGCACCAGTCTGTCTGTCAATCTCATGCACCATTCTTCCCTCACTTGTGAACAAAACCCTAAGATTGAACTCGTCTACTTGAGTCAGCACCTCACTCCCAACCTACCTTTTCCCCACTGAGAACAAAAAAATATGAAAACATTAGAGCTTAAAAACAAAATGAACATTGGTGTGGAATGACATCAGCATGCAAAAGGAGTGTTCCAGATGTGCTTTCTAGGAACAGACTTTTCACCACGTTCTTAACACTGATCTTCAGTGTTTTCTGTTTCAACCCTCCTGCTGCCCTAGGGTCAAAATGACCCTGGAGGCCTCAGTGTTAAGACATGAAGTCATTTTGACCCAGTTGGGCTCAACTCCTGCCAAAAGTTCATGTTGCAAAAGAGACTATTTTTGTTGTTCTCTGTGTTTCTGAGGCTTTTTGGCGAAGTCATGAGACCGTAAGGAAACCATAGGATCACAACATCCATTTATTGTTTTCCTTGAGGCAAAGCAGAACCACATGATGGCCTGCTGTTATCTGAGCCAGCAAACTCATGGATCTGATATCAAATCATCTGGAAGTGCTTTCACGACATGTTCGGTGTCAGTCACCAGAGGCTGACCACCTGAGTCAAAGTGTTTGACGGGCATTTCCTTATGGATGACATCACCGTTTACTGGAGCTGAACTTGTTGTGAGGTCACGTGCACA